>JASVEL010013718.1:0-111579 GCA_032618575.1 Nicotiana noctiflora | reverse complement strand
AAGAGATTTTGCAAACTTTATCCACCTTCAACATATTTCCATTGGTTACTGCTACTAGCTGTGGTGGGATTACTCTCATAGGACATTTCAATCTCTCTACTAACTCCGGGTCTATGAAATTGTGAGAACTTCCTGTATCCACCAAGATGTGCAAGGGTTTTTGAGAATGATTCCCTGTCACTCTTAGTGTCTTGTACCCCAGTGATCCATTCAAAGCATGAATAGAAATTCCCACCTGCTCCATTGGATGTGTGAGTTCTACCTTCTGTTCTTCTAGCTCATTCACCCCCTCCTCTAAAAATAACTCTTCTTCTGGTTCTTCCAGTTCAAGTAAATATACCTGCTTCAAATTCTTACACTTATGCCCTACTACATATTTTTCATTGCAGAAGTAGCATAAGCCTTTAGCCCTTTTGTCATTCATCTCTTCTAAGCTTAAAATTCTCCTGTTAATCCTTTAGAAGATCCAATATTACTTTGGCTAGGAGTTGGTAACAATGGTCTGTTATTAATTATTTGATCCATAATCATTCTGGCATTATTTGATGTTACATTACTAGTTGAAGCAGGTAATCTAATAGCAGCTAAGTAAGCTTCCTGCATTCTAGCAGTTTTGTATACCTGTGATAGAGTTGTGGGATTTGTAAGTTTCACCGCAATGTTCAATTCATGCTTCAGTCCGCCAAGAAAATAACTAATCGCAATTTCTTGTGACAGATTCACCCTTGTAAGATTCCTTTCGAAAATAGCTTGGTACTCTTTGACAGTACCTATTTGTCTGATCTTCTTGATTTCTTCCATAGGATCATCAAAATCGACTCCAAATCTCTCCACCAATGCCATTACATACTCACTCCATGTAGCTGGTTGTAGATACCGCCTATATCTCATAAATGCTAAATGCCACTGTATAGCTTCCCCCTTCTATTTGTATTGCAGCAACCCCCACCCTTTCTTCGACAGGGACCTTTTCCATAGAGAAAAATTGTTCGGTCTTAAAGATCCATGATTTCAGATCTTCTCTATTAAATCTTAATAATTCCATCCTTGACCACCTTGAGAAGTTAGAACTGTGGTGGTTATAATAGCCAGGATTCATTTCTCTCGGAGACCTTTCGTCAAACGGTTCACCTTCATTTTGCATAGGTGTTTTGTCCCTTCGATTTTCTCCAGATTGATTCAACTGTCCCTTTAGTTCGAGAACAGTTTGATCCAACCTTTTCAGATTCGAAACTTCTCCAGATAGAGTCCCTACATCCGTGATTAGTTTTTGCATTAATTCACGTAGATCCCCTAGTTCTTCTATGGTTATCTCATTCGATCGAGTGCCTTTCACCATGACTGCCGAGGATGACCAGCTCTGATACCACTGATACTCTAATTGTTACTCAATTGCAGGAATTCTACAAGGAATTCGATGATCGAGCAGCTGTTCAAGAGTTCAAGTACTCGAGAATCCAGTTATGGAGTTGAAGAAGAAGTATAGAGAGAGAAGAAGAGAATAGAGATAAGGAGATTTGAGAGGAAATTGTAATAGATTCATTGATGTTTGTAGCTCGCAATTACATTGGAATATAAATGTTGCAAATGACTGCTTCTCTATCTAACTAACTCACTGCTTCTAACTAAATTTTTTATTTCTAACTAACTTGTAACTAACAAGCTGACATGGTATTGTTAACTAACTTGTAACTATTACACTGATGTGGCATCGTTGGATTATCTCTTGAATTCATTGTGAAATTTGTGTATCAAGATCCCAATTTTTCCAATTCCATCGGAGCATGCATATATCTTACCACGTCTATATAAAGTTTTTTGTGTCGGAACGTCGTCACTGAGAAATAGAAGAGGAACGGAAGAGATTCCAACATGGGAGTTAGATTTTAAAAGGATGTTCTTGCGTTTCTTAGATTGAATGTATGTGCTATTCGGATTTTCTATGCTGCCGTAGAGGTTAGGCAAACATATATTCATCCCTTTCTCCTTAAGAAGCCCGACAACACTATCCACAGGCAATGAGAGGATGTGAAAGAGGAAATAAACGCAATCCTTTTCAGCCTCCGCAAATACAACTTTCCGAGCCGCCTTGGTGTCAATCAAAAGCTTCATGCTCAGTTTGGTTTCTTCAGAATTAGTCGTCATTTTAATTAACTGCTGCAAGTCTTAAATTAGTAAACTATAGCTATGTTAATATTGAAGAAAGAAGAGTCACTTATTCTGGCACCATTGCTCGATGGCATCATCTTCTCGAGATTCATCTTCAGGAGAAAGAAGAGTCCTAATATTGGATAAACTCTAGGTTCTCAACTTACGTCATCTTCAGTACAAGATTCAAGCTTTAACAGAATCCTTATTATGTCACCATTGCTCGATGACGGATTTGCCGGAAATTAAGGTTTGTTCTTGAACAAAGATGACGGAGCTTGGGGCGGAGCAACTTGAATTTTCTATTAATATATTTCAATGTATCTCACTGTATTTTCATGTATTTCATTGTATTTATTACATTTTTTTTCATTGTATTTCAATGTATCTCGTTGTATTCCATGTATTTTATTGTACTAAATGTCTCTTTTTTTATTCCATGAATGTATTCATATATATTTTTAATTAATATAATTTCTCTGAAGATTGCTATGTTTTTGGGGTGTCTTTCGGCTAAGAAACTTTTTATAACTGGAAATACAAAAATTATGTTTAAAATTGAGTTATATTGGGAGTCTATTATATTTATTGATTCACTTTCCATTTAAAAATAGCGTAATTCTCCGTTTCACGCCGTGAATACAGTCGAATATAATAATCTGATTGGTTGTAATCACATTTTTCATGTCATAAGTAAAGTCGAATACACTCGAATACAACAACTGATTAGCTGGACTTCCCTGATTCACGCCTATTTTTGCTATTGTATTCATGAATATAGTAGCTTAAATATATCTAATACATCTTATAATAACAAAAAACGTATTTACAATCCGTAATATAGCAAATGATACCTATAGATAGTTAATTACCACAAAAAAATAGTGATTTATGAAAATTTCTCTCCTTTTTTTTTTTGGTTTTCCGTGTGTTGTCCGGTACACGCATTGGAGCCCGATTATATCGGTCCGCCGTGTAGGGTCCCATTCAAGGGGAAGCGCTCCATACCAAGGATTTTTTCAAACCTATGGCTCGAACTCGAGAACTCTGGTTAAGGGAGGAGCAGTCTCATCCGCTGCACCACATCCTTTGATGACTTTTTTATTTTCTATTATTTTCGCTTCCACTCTTGAGCAAACTGAAAATCTTACGAGAAATTATAGAGTATGGTTTAAATTTTATACTTTATTATAATCCCTATCGGGAGAGGGATAAGGTCTGCGTATATATATTCCTCCTTAGACTTCACTTTGTGGGATTTTACTGGATAACTGTTGTTGTTATTGTTGTATTATAAACGTTAGATTACAGTCAAATATTTTATATGTACGATTGAGCAAACTGAAAACTATATGAACTAAAGGTCTAACGTTACCTTGAAGGGGTAATTTTTTTAGGACTAAATAAACTTTAAAAATATTAACAAAATTTTAATAATAGCCTAAAACAGGGATATTTTCTTAAATCAAGCATATACAAGGAGAAGTCATTTTATACCTTCTCTAATAGTACTAGTAAGCAACAAATTTGTTTTATTGTGCAATTAAAAAGCTCTCCCAAAGGGTTAAGTAGTTATCTTCAAAGGAACATATAAGTGACAAAGAAGTCATAATTGAAATCGTAATTCCCCAAGTTTGAATCACCTATTAGGTCCACATAGGATCCCTTTAATTATGTGAAAAGATCAAGAAAAATGAGAAGAAATTTTATCACTTACAGGCAGTAACTAACTTAACCAAGTAATTTCTAAAAATAATTATGTTGAATTATTCATTATTTTAGAAGTTCAAGATACAATTAATTATTTTTTCAATTTTATTCTTAATGATAATAATTGTTTTGAAGCTAGAGATAGCACATAAATTGAGTAAATATTTTATATCTTAAAATATAAATAAAGGTAAAATAATCAAAATTTTCATCTAATTAATTACTTAATATTTTTAAAAGAGACATACGTATAGTTTGAGACGGCTGATTGGAGTATATTACGTTGTAAAGATACTAGTCACAATTTTACTTGTGAAAAAGCACTGTGAATTTCCATTAAAAAACATGCACATCTTATTCATTTAATGACAAAATTTACCATGAAAAGTTGATTTTGTGACAACAACAATTATTTGCATATTTTGGTGACTTCATTATTACTATCATATATTTAAGCTATTACTTCAATTGTACACGAAATTAATATTGATGTAATAACAGTGGTGAAGCCAAAACCTTCATGAAGGGTGTTCAAAAAAAAATTTTGTAGCTAGTGAGAATTGAACTCATGGCCTTACATAAATTTTGAATACCCTTAACCACTAAACTACATTTTTGAATAGTGTTAAAGGTGTTCAAAACTTAATATATATAGATAAAAAAATAGATTTTACCTTATATATACAGTGTAATTTTTTGGCGAAGGGTGTTCGGGTGAACACCCTTGCGCCCCCTAAATCCGCCTATGTGTAATAACATATCAATATCATCTCCCTTGTCGTGGAAGTAGGAATGATCACGTATGAAGTGAGATACAGCAACGAAATAATATACTTATAAAAAGTAGTTCTCGTCAAGCTTTTTCATGTACAAATAAGTGATATCACTAATATATCGTTGTCATAATAAAGGAAAGTTCCTACTTCCAATTAGCAAAGTAAGCTTAAAAAAGAAAAGATGAAACATGAATTTATATATATAAAAAAAAAAAAAAAAACACTCGGAATATATTTCCCTTGAACATTCGGAGTAAATTTAAAAAATTTAGTTACTGATTCTAGTTATGTCGTAAATAATTTTCCAGAAGTTGATATATGTGAAAGTTAAAAAAAAAAAAAAAAAAAAAATTGTACCAGAAGGAAACATACATAAAATATCACAGTCAGTAGTCCCTACGGAAATATCTAAAGGAAATACATTAATCGACAATTCGGAACTCGAATCAAAATAGTGTGTTTCAGTTGTTTGATATGCCGAAGATATTTTCATGTAAATATTTTTTCGCAAAAGTTATTTTATGGAAATAAAATGAAGTAACTTTGTGAGAAATTATTTTCCTTTATGATTATTTCAATTCTCAATCAATATTACTTGCTATAATAAATTAGCGTTATTCCTAATTTTTATTAGAAAAAATTTATCCAATTTGTTGACGCTATTATCAACTTTAGTAAATTATTTTTGAAAATTTTTTGCTTTTTATCAACCACGCTAAAAAGTATTTGAGAAAGTTCAAGCAAAATTCATTAGATTATGAGCTTAGAACTTAAGATTTCGAAAGACAACAAGATTTTCTTTTACAGTAATCTTTTCATGTCTTTTAAGCATTTTAAAATATTGAAATTTATGACTTACAATATATTTTACGTAATTTTTAAATATATAATATATTTTTAAAAAAAACTTACATATTTTGTATCCGAATTTACAGTTATAATTTATAAGTTTGACTCTCAAAATTGGGAGAGAAGGAATATAAGTTTTGGTTAAAATTGTTTGGGTAGCAAAACAGTAAGCCCTCTGATCTATCCTAACTTTTATTTGAGCTAAAAAGGATGTTTTTAAATCATTTAAATGTACGGCTAATTCTTTTGTGATGACATTCTTCTTTTTTTCCGACTTTAATAAAGAAAGAATTACAAGAAAAGATATATGACTTCACACCATAATAAAAAATAGCTCATATTTTTAAGTTTTACCCCAACTAGCCTATATTGTACATATTTTGAAAACACTAGCTCTTGCAAATTCAAAATATGTGTTCTTACAACCATTGCTTCTAAAAACTATAGAGTTAAATATGTGTTCTCACAACTATTATTTTCACTCTATTCTTCTCACTTTTTTTTTACATATGCTTCAAATGTCCATCCGTTATTACTGTTTCTCCCCCCATATCACCTGATTGTAATGTAAAAAAATTAAAGAGTAGAAGTCCACCATTAAAGGGCATTCAAAGCTTTGCTTTAGAAAATAGAATTTCTTGTAATTCTTAGTTGTTTGGATTGGGTGTTGTTTCAATTGATTGAAAATATCAAAATGAATTCAAAGTTTAAATTTGAAGTGATTTGGAGTAGATTTGAGCAAGATTTGAGTTAAATTTCAGAAAAAACGCAAAGAAGAAGACGAAGTCAGTTTTTTGTATAATTATGTATATTCTTGTATAATAGTGTATATGAGTGTGTAAATACACTATTATACACTTTTATACACATTTATACAAACGTCTGTAAACGAACTTCTTCCACGATTTTCAGTTGAAATATCTGTTTAAATCTAATCCAAATCTCCATTAAATGACTCCAAATTTTATATACAACCTCCTTATACTATTTCTAACAAGTCTAAATAACACCCACTCCAAATTTTTCACAAAATCAAATTTAAAATTTAAATCCATATATTTAAGCTTGTTGAAAATCTAATTTTTACCACCCAAATATATTTGGTTTGGTAAACTAATATTTGAGTCACAATTACTAATTCGAAAATTAACTTAAAAGCTTGAGCAATCCTTTTTAAAAATTAAATGGTAATTTTGAAAACGTATTGGAGTTGGATGTTGAATCTTAGCCTATTATTTTTGGGCTAATTGGTTGTAAATTGAAATATTGGTAAAATTGAAAAATGGGGAGCTCATTTGTTCTTATGTGAAATTATCCCTTTAATAAATTGTTTCTTCCACAATTTCTGTAGCACCGAACACATTATTTAGACATTTTTCTCCTATATTATTACATCCTTCAATTTAAAATAAGTAATTTTTTGGATATTTTCACACATATTAAGAAATTCACCTTTTAGCATTAATTAATAATAAAATTGATCATATTAATTTTTACTATCTCACATAAATACTCCTAACACATATTTCAAAACTATTTACTCCAAAAATATTATAAAAAAATAATTAATTTATTCTTTAAATTTTAAAAATTATTTGTTTTATAAAATTGAAAAATCACTTATTTTAAATCTGAAAGGGCATATATTTTTTGTTTTGGCTAATACCTATAGGAGTACTAATTAGATTAAAGAATTACACATAAAATGAGGAAGCGGCGAGAAACTGGTGTTTTGATTTATTGGGGGGACCCACCAAACCCGCCGTACGTCCAAAAAAAGATTCCGTTTACTATCCACTCAAAAGGAGGAAAGCAGGCTAAACGCCAAATATCGCCGTTAATATTGCTCACCGTCATCGTTTAATATTTTTTTATTTTCCTCTTTTACCCCCTGTGACATCATTTTATTGCTCTTTTTTGCCACTTTACGGTTTCAGTTTGTTTGACCAACGCCGTTTCGTTCGGCTTGGCGCGGCTCAATGAGCCATTTACTTATGTATATCTTTTTTTTTGTAGTTCCAATTTAGCCCCAATAGTTTGTACTAATTGCATTTGAATTTGGAAATTGGAGTAAATGAGGTTTTGTTTGTTGCATTTGAAGGAAAATGGGAGTAAATGAGATAAGGAAAGATGAATGTAGTTGGGAAATTCTATATGACAGAGGTGAAGTGAGAGTTAGCAGTAGGGTATAAATGTTTACTGATATTCAGACCTTTTTCTCCCTTTTATGGTAGATGTACTTTAGAAATGAATTTGTAAAGTTTTGTAGTTAGTGAATTTTTTTATTTTTCTATTTTATAAAGGGGTATATAATTCCTTTCTCTTAATTTACATCAACGAATAAAAAATAGAACTAATTAGAAACTATAAAAGAAAATAACTAACCACAAAAGTTTTAAATATTCATTATTCTTTTTTTTTTTAAATGGAATGTGGGAAAGGCGGGGTAAAGGAAGGGGAAAAGAACGACTTGATAAAAATTTAACGGTGTTATTGTAAGATATAAACTTACCCTCATCCTGTTTTTACACTCATCCAATGAGTATGTGATATATATCCCTACATACATATTACTAAAAAATTAGTTAATTAATATATATTTTTACCATAATTTATAAAATAATATTAATTAATATGATTTAATATAAACAACGGGTGCAAAGGGTTTTTTACCATGATAGCAATAAATGTTAAATAATAAATAGGGATTTTTACCTACCTATACCATATATGAAATCTTATTATCCTAAATGTGCATAGTTTGTTAATTACCCGTCCAGTCCACCTTTTACCTAAAAAATTTGTACCATTCGATTAATAGGCATTAAAAGGACAGAATACTCCCTAAAAATGAGCTAAAATTAAGGAGAGAATCTTGGTGTTAATTGATTCTACATTAAATTCAATTTTTATAAAGGGAAAGGAGATTTCTCATCTATGTATTTTTCTCTAGAACCACAATTCAAATTCTCAAAAAAAAAAAAATGAACAGTTCAAATTTTCGAGAGGAAGTTGACCAACTAATTGGATCAGAATGTCTACAAAACAATTCAATTGCAATTCAATCTTATCAAAAGTTAATAAGAAGGTCTACATAACAATTTAATATGTTAATAAGATCAGAAGGTTAGTGTTGTTAGTCTGCTTTTCAACTAATCAAGTCAAGTGTTGATTTCGAGAGGAAGTGTTGAAAAAAATGAACAATTCAAAGTTGAAAAAAAATCTGTTCTTCCATATAT
Source organism: Nicotiana noctiflora (assembly GCA_032618575.1). NCBI lineage: Eukaryota > Viridiplantae > Streptophyta > Magnoliopsida > Solanales > Solanaceae > Nicotiana > Nicotiana noctiflora. Next base: position 102,857 of record JASVEL010013718.1, on the reverse strand, counting down.
TTTTCATCATTGATAGCCATTAAAAAGCTTGAAAGCTTTGAATATAAATTTGGGTTTTCAAAAATCATTATTTGTTTGGATTGGGTGTTGTTGTAAATAATTCGGAATATATTAGCAGTTTATATCTCAATTTTGAGGTGTTTTGGTGAAGATTAGACTTGGTTTTGACAGAATTTCACATTGAAACTGGTCTAAGAAGTAGAAGAAGACATATTTTCAGAAATTGTACATAAGTTGTAGATAAAGTGTAGATAAATTGTAGAAATGTAAATAAATTATAGATAAATTATAATATTTTATAGATAAATTGTAGACTGGGAAGACTAAAACTTCTACAAGTCTTCTACAATTTTGTCGAAAACGTCAATTATGCTACAATTGAAATGAGAATTGGGATAATTAAATTCAATATATTCAGTTTGTAGATATCTTGTAGTTAATTTTTTTACAAATAAACTATAAATCAGTTCAAGTATTGTATAAAGTTGTATTATTTTTAAGAGTATCTACAAAATTACTACATTTATACTATAATTAAACTACAATCTTATGTCAAAAAAAAAAATGGTGACAATAAAATTTGTTCTTCATCTACAAAATTTCTACAAATAAACTACAATTGCACCTACACCGTCAACTTTATTGTCTTCTCAATTGAAGATTCATTTCAATATAAATCAATTCCCTGCGGCAACTTCAACAATTTCCAAATCACTATAAAAGTTGTGAAAGAAGCATATGAAAATGCCGAGAAATCAAACATAAAAGTTAAAGGTTTGATTTTGACCAACCCATCAAATCTTTTAGATGAATACAAAGTTTGAATTGGATGAAAATAGTGGGGGAAGTGAATGAAGGTGATGTGAATTGTGGATTGCTGCTATACGAATAAAGGGGGAAAGAAAACTGAAGAAAGAAAAAAACGTGGGGGAGAAATTAACTGTGGGAAAACGTGTGGGGGGAGGGGAATTAACTGTGTGGATGAGAGAGAAGCGTGTAAAAATATTAATTGGAAGATTTTATCCCTAAATACAAGCCTACATTAAATGATAGTATAATTAAAGCCTTAATTTGAATTATGGTACATAAATTGAAAGTTGGTATGCTTAAATATAATAAACACAAACCTTAAACATGGGAAGTAATAAGGTTTGCTATATGGTATACATAGGTAAAAATCCCTAATAAATATCCATTCATAAATAATTTGGTAGTCTTAATCAATTTTGCTTCTTTTTATCACACAAATTTGTGGACCACAATCTTACACTTCTGTGTTCACAAAAATTCGGGTACACAAAATTGTAAGACAAAAAAGATGACTTATACAATTAGTGTAAGTTGTATGAGATACAAAATAAAAAAAATTCACATATAGATAGTATCACAGTAAATTTTATACTTTTCCATAAAAAAGATTAGTTTTCCCCTCGATAGTATCCATTTAAGATTAAAATTTAAAAAATAGCTTCTTTATATTAGGATAGTCCTTGTGGTAATGTTTGAGCAAAATGACTCGAGAAGTTAATCAGCTATTGCACCTTAGTCGTGCATGGCCTTTTTCCGTAGTGCATTATGTTATCCGTCTTCCCATAGTTATATTTATGCACCATACATGCTTGTTGTGGCTATACATGTGTTTAGTGAGTAGGAGTAATTCGGTGAGTATTCCTATGTGGATTGATATACGCGGACCGGATTATACACAGCAATAATATTATGTACGGATCGGATTGCACGCCGCAACGGATATATATTGGATATACTTTCTTTTGTTCGTTTTGTATGATTCGTTTCTCCCTTGAGAGATGAATTCGCAGCATTTATGCTCTTATGGTTGTATCTGTTAAACTTATTGCTAGTTCCCTTTAGGTTCTTTTTTCATTATCGATCATATTGGAGAAGTTGCTTGTTAGCACACAAATCGCGCCGTATGAGGTTCTTGATGGTATTTGATGTGGCATGTCAGTCGAGCAACTTGTACTAAGTGACAAGAGGTTATTGGACTTGAGATCAGTGCAATCAGAGTATAATGTATGTTTGGAGGAAGAATATCATTAATCATCTAAAAATTTAGTAATGGTTCTTGTCGAACGAGGGAACCCCATGACTTATTGATTTATCAGGTGGTTATGAGTTCTACAGGTCTCTTTCATTATGATGAGGTTTTGGAACAAGGTTTGTGAAATGATTTGTTAAATTATTGTTGGCAATTGGACATTATAGAGCATTGGTTCAAGTTGTGAATTGAGTTGTAAAGTAAATGTGAAAAAGAGAGGAGGATTATGATATTGTCTTCCTTGCCGAGATGTTGTTGCTTTTAATGTGATCTCCTTTGCCGGGGTATTATTTCTTTTGATATTTTTTCCCTATGCCGGGATATAATTGTTATACTATTGTTCCCTTGCTGAGATTTTATGTTCTATTGATTTCCTTGCCCTTATTGCTTTGTGATTATTGTTTGGGTGAAGAAGAGTGTTAAAGCATGAAGGGTGATGTCGTTCATGATATTTGTGAGAGAGTGTTAAAGCACAAAGGGTGATGTCTTGCCGCTCGATGTACAATTTCGTGCCTTTATATGAGTGATAATGCACGAAGGATCATTTCGTGCCATAATTATGTGAGGTGAAGCACGAAGGGTGATGTCGTGCCGATTATATTGATTCTTGGTGAGGACGAGAGTAAAATCACGCAAGGTGATGCCGTGTGAATTTTATTATTTTTTGGTGAGGACGAAAGTAAAAGCACGAAGGGTGATGTCGTGCACTTGTCTGTGATTATCTGATTTCTATTGATAATTGAGTTATGGTGTTCTTTACATTTGACTGTTAGTTTCTATTGTTACTTGTTGCTCCCCGCAGCATGTTTCCCCCTTCCTATCTTTAATTGTAACGTTTTGCCTTTATTTTCTGTTGTACATGATTTAACTGCACATATATATTTATTTGGTAGCCTAGTCCTAGCCTCGTCACTATTTCGCCGAGGTTAGGTTAGGCACTTACCAGCACATGGGATCGGTTGTATTGATACTACACTCTGCACTCTTTTGTGCAGATCCTAGTACTGGAGCATATGGACCTTTGCTTTAGGTTGCTGCCTTCATTTCATTTGGAGACCCGAGGTAGTTCTGTAGGCGTCCGCAGGCTTTGGGGTCTCCTATCCTTTCATTCTGTTTCTTTTATATATTTCATTAGGTCCGAATATTTCTCGAGCCCTTTGGGCCACCTCTCAACCATCTTAATACGTCCAAATAATCTATATCCACCTATGCAAAGCCTCAAAATATGAAACAAAATGCAATAACAAAAAAGTCAATCCCAAGTCAAACTTAATTATGAACTCTAAAAAATTAAATTGTCAACTTTCAACCAAAAACGTTGAATCCTTCCGAGGCCACCTAAGACCAGATCCAAACATACTTATAAGCTCAAAATCATCATATAAACATATGAAAATTTTCAAATTATCAATTCGAGCCCGTTACTCTAAATATTGACTTCGATCAACTCCGTTAACTTAAAGCCCCAAGTTAAAAACTATCTAAATATTCAAATCACTCCAAAATTCGAATACACCATAAGTGCAAATTATAGAATATCATATCAACTCCTTAACCTACACAAGGTGTAAAATTACATAGTAGAATGCTAGAACTCAAAATGATCGCTTGGAACTATGCAGTTATAATCTTCCCTAACCAGATGTAACCAGCGGCGACGCTAGAAAATTATTCAAGGGTGTTCAAACTTGAACACAAAAAAATAAATGTGGAGTTGGGAGTTAGATCCTGCATCTCTAAAGCAATTTTGACAACTCTTTGCCACTAGACTATGGCTCTTCATTGCTATAAGGGTGTTCAATATGTATTACATATATATAAATTCTAATATTTTATCTATATACACGGTATTATTTTTCTACGAAGGACGGTCACTTGACCACCCTTACTACCATGTAGCTTCGCCCCTGAATGTAACTAACTCGAAAATATCATGGAACACTTATCTTAATGTTCTTAGGGCTTTAGGATCGTCCTACTCGTTTAATACCAAGCTTAGAATCTTAAAATGAGTAAAATAATAAGGTTAGTTTGCAAATATATATAGGAAATTTCTAACATTTGATATATTGGCGCCAAATGACGTTGGATGCAATGGGCGCCCACTCTACTACTCAAAATTTGGGTTTTCTCTGAGCTAACGTTTAGTATGGATCCCAAATTTATTTTGAAATATTTGATTTGGGTTAAGTTTGGTTTGAAGATAAAAATATTTTTGGACATACGTTTTCAAAACATATTTTTGACTTTATTTTAAAAAAAACATATATATAATTCCCAAGTTTTGGAATTTTGGTTCAAACTCAGCTCAATAGTTGATGTTGAAATTTGAAATTTTTGATTTGGGATTTAGCCATAATTTGATCAAAATTTATGGCCAAACATAAGTTTTGAAAATAAATCTTAAATTTATTTTGAAAAAACTTATGACCAAACGGGGCGGCCTAAGACTCTCCAAAGTGTTCCAAATGAACCAAGATTTGCTCAAGTTATTAGGAGCCCCGCCACATCATCCCAACAAGTCTTAAATCACGTTTCAAACTTGCACGAAGTATTAAAATATAAAATGTGATGCGTTTACTAAATATTGAGAATCGAAGTATTAACACGGTGCAAATTGTGATATCCTAGATATAATACGCATTTATATACTCTATGTCTCTATCTATTTTATGTTTTCAGAACGTCTTTGGTTGAATTCGAACGTTTAGAAAGAAAGAAAAATAATGTGAAACCTGTAGTCTTAATATTTCAAGACTTGTTCGGCAATAAAATCATATCATTAATGTTGTGTTTGTTACGAAGGAAAATGTTTTTTGATGGGAAATATTTTTCTAGAAAATATTTTTATGAAAAATGAGTGATTTTATGATTTATAGCCCGTTTGGACAAGCTACAAAAATCAGCTTATTTTGAGACGTGCTTTTTTTAAAAGTGTTTTTCTCAAAAGTATTTTTGGTGAGAAACGGTTTGTGTTTTGCTAATTAGTTTGAAAAGCATTTCTAACAACAATTAGTGTTTGGCCAAGCTTTAAAAAATTGCTTCCAAGTATATTTTTCTTAAAAATGCTTCTCAAAAAATTGCTTTTTGAGAGAAGCTACTTTTTTCTGCTTCTCCAAAACTGCTTCTGTTTCTCCTCAAAAACATTTTTTTTCCATCCAAAAGTTTTGGCCAAACATCTCAATTTTTGGCCAAAAGTGCTTTTGGCAAAAAAAAAAGTATTTTTAGCCAAAAAGAATCTTGGTCAAACAGGCTATTATATTTCCTTGTTTGGTTGGTGAGTGAAGAACTTTTTCTAGAAATTTTTTCTAGTGTTTGGTTAGAGTAGAAAATATATTTTTTATGCTACTCTCCTAACTCACCCCTTCCCTAGGTCCACATGATTGGGGAAGATTTAAAAAGAGGTTTGAAAAATATTTTCCCTTCTCTTAATAGGAAAAATATTTTTCTCCAACCGGACGAAAATGAGCTCATGAGGAAAATATTTTTCAAAAAATATAAGCCAAGAAAACGTGAAAAATCAAATAAAATAATTCCAAAAATTGTTTTCCTTCGTACCAAATACATCCTAAGTGTAAAATGAGAAGTTTAAAGATATATTATTTTTAAATATCAAAAAATTATATATTTTATCCTAAAAAATAAATAATATTACATAAACTAAAACGGAGGAAATAACATAAAAGAGTGAATATACAAAATCAAATTTCATTTTATTAGCTCAAATTGGAAAAAGATGATAAGTATTATCTCCAATTCATATTATTCTCTTTCACATTTTTAATTTAGCCCACGCTTTAAAATATCTAATAATCTTATTCGCAAGTGTACGGAAAAGATACATTTGATAAATTCGTATATTTCTTACTCTTCCCATTTTAATTTATGTGAATTTTTCTTTTTTTAGTCTATATCAAAAAATGATCAATTTTCATATTTAAAAAATAATTTATATTTATGCCATGATTTATTGTTACATTAAATACATGTTCCTTATGTATAGAACAAGTTAAAAAAATAGTTTTTCTTAAATCCTTACATCTATATAATAGCATCTTTATAAAATAACACTTTTCTATAAAATTAACTATTTTGGAATCTAATCTGATATTCTATACTAATATATATATTTTTATATTAATAATTTATTATAATATTCAAAAAAGATGGAAACAAAAGAGATTATTGAAGAGAAGTTTGACGGTATATATTTACCAAGTAAAATAGTAGGGAGTGCCGAAAAACAAGTATAATAGCGACCGGTGGGATTGGGGGTTGGAGAGTGTGGGGGCGCATATGCCAGATGCAGTGGACAAACATAGCCAAACCCATCATGTGATTATTCTGCAACAAAATATAAATTTCTCGATATTTGAGCTTTGAATAGAACGTTCTCCACGGGCCCGACCCCGCCCTTTAAACTCTCCTTTTCCTCGAATTCTTTCACCCCAAGGCCCCAACCTCCATCCATTATTAGTATAATTTATTTTCTTTAAATTTATTAGCCAAAATGATTTTTTGGCCATTTAAATTTATAGGTTTTTAAAAGTTGATTACATAAGCTTTGAATTTTTTCATTTAAACACTGAACTAAATTTTTTGATAACTAATAAATATATTTGATAATTGATAATGTCCGTGTGGCATCAGTTAGTCCTAATCAGCAGGCCGCTTGAGGAACAGGATGTACATGAGCGTGAAAGTCCCCCTCCCAACGTTTAACCATATAAAATGAGTTGTATTTAAGTGTCTTCTTATTCATTCCTTGTAAAATATCCTATTCCTCTATTTTCTAAAACCTGAAGCTCCATTTCTACTTTTTTTCTCTTCCTAGAACTTGAAAATGATAGACATCGAAAAGAGACAAACAACATTCAGTTCATATAATGTCACTGAAATCGAAAGTACAAATCAAACGAAGCTCGATAAGAACAAAATTAAGATATAATAAATGAAAACAAAAGAATGGGTGAGCGATTATGTTCGATTTTTGAAAGGAGTGAGTGATTGTTAGTCCATTGGTAAACTAGGTTTAGTAGGAGAGGGTTTGGTTAGAAAGAGGTTAAAATGAGGGGAGGGAGGTCTATGGAATAATTGGCCTTGACGTGTAAGATATTTATTGGTTATTTATTTACTGGATAGACACGTATGCATATTTATAATACACTGGCCAATAGTTAAATATATTTATTAAATAGTTATTAAAATATAAGTTCGAGGGTTTAAAAGAGAAAGTAAAAAAGGTTCATCTATCAGCTTTTAAAAATCTAGAGTTTAAGTACTGACTTTAATTGTATATGCAATAAAGAATACTGGCTCTGGTATTCTGACGTTGTTAAAGGTGTTGTATAGTATTCCCTCCGGTTCAAAATAAGTGATTTTTTTGGATGTTTTCACACATATTAAGAAAGTCACCTTTTAGCATTAATTAACAATAAAATTGTCATTTTAATCTTACTATCTCATATAAACACTCCTAACACATATTCCAACACTATTTATTCCAAGATAATGTAGGAAAAACATCATTAAGTCATTCTTAAAATTCAAAAAAATTACTTATTTTGAACAAAAAAAAAAAAAGGCCAAAAAATCATTTATTTTGGACAGGAGAGGAAGTAGTACTAAGCACCAAAAGGAGACATTTTAGGGTTTAGCTAGTAGAAGTAGAAGTAGAAAATAGGGGCAAAAGTGTGACCTACTACTTCCAGGCTGAGTGTTTACGTTAGAGGAACACTGATTGAACCAAAATATTTTGCTTTGTCCAAGACAATTAACTTAACCCCAACTATGACAAAAGACAGCTTATGATTCATGTTATTTCATAGTACTTCACATGCTCTTTTGTACTAGTACATATTTTTAAAATTCTAGTAGTGCTTTCACATTGATCTATTTACTAGGTTTCATAGCTTCCAAAATTGCTACCTCCCGTAGTTTCTCTTTTGCTGTTTTTTTTTTCTTGGTGGGGGAGGTGGGGGGTTGGGGTGGAGGGTTTTGAGGGAGGTCCCTAAAAAGAGTAAATTTTGTTTCATCACCCTCTTAAACTTTGTATCATAATACTCTCTCAACTATCAAAATTAATAGAAAATCCGAATGGATTCAACTGAATGGTCCGAACCTAACAATTTTAATACGGAAATAAACTTATGCTCTGTGTGAAATTACTAATATTTTAATAAATATTAACTTTTGAACCCATAGCTTCAAATGTACAATGAGTTCACTAAAAACTTTAAAAAGCTGCATTGGTTGGTTAAATTTTAAATTTCCCTTAGAAAATTCCTGAGACAATATATCCCTTGGGATCCACTCTAGTATATGCAAAAAAGTACAAAGTGTAGTATATACCCCATGTATTTCAGATATACAACACTTTGTATTGTAGCTTTCCTTTTGATTATCAAGTAAATCAGAAAATTGGCCTTGGCCTCCCAACTCTTGTTAGCCCCTTACTGCTTTCATTTCAAGCACTTGTGTGTTTTCTGTTTGCCATAGCTTCCAGCACGTTTTTGTGCTGATTATTGTGTTAGGACTGAGGCTAAAAGCGAGTTAAGGCTGTTTAGCTGTCCGCACGGGTCTTGTTAAACTTAGCCCCGTGACAACTGGTCCTAACACAATAATCAGCACAAAAACGTGCTGAAAGCTATGGCAAACAGAAAACACACAAGTGCTGGAAATGAAAGCAGTTAAAAAAACAAAAAATACCAAAATAAACCAAAAAAAAAAAAATACACAATTACCCATTTCGCAGTATAAAACTGCGAATTGCACTAACGGCCGTTAGTGCAATTCGCAGTTTTATACTGCGAAATAGGATTTTTTATTTTTATTTTTTTTTAAAATGGCCGTGTTTTCAAAAGTGGCCTATTTCGCAGTATTGTACTGCGAAATAGGCTATTTCGCAGTACAATACTGCGAAATAGGCTGCAAATGGGCTCACTTTTTAATTAAAAATCATAATTCGTAGTTTTGTAGTGCGAATTTGATTCTCAAAATTTTCTTATTTATAGACGACTGAACTTCATCAAAACTATATCAACACAAATTATTTCGGTTTTTCTCTCTTCTCCTTATCAATCCATTTTTATAATGTCTCAAGTTGCCAAAATGAGGGTTTCATTGTATTGGGGGGGTGAGGTTATTGTGGATAATAACTCAGTGAGGTATAGCTCTCCTCCACAGTGTCATGTTAAATTGCCGCTTAATATGCAATACAATACTTTGGTATCGTTGTTACGTAAAAAATGAGTGAGCGGAGGCGTTCGGTTAGCATTAAAGTAACCGGAAGATTTCCTTATTCAGTGACTCCGCATGGGTTTGCTTATTATTCGGAGTTTAACATTGACGATGATGAAAGTCTTAGAGATTTTTTGCGAGTTCCGGACGAATATAGAGAATACATTGTAATAAAATTATTAGAAATGTATGTCAAGGTTGAAGACCTTAGTAGTAATGAGGGAGTGCGTATAAGTGATAACCCACATTCATCGGATGGTTATTTTGGAGGAGCATTAGGCAGACAGGTTGGAGATGGAAGAGGTTCTCTTGATTTGAATTTGTCACCACACGCGAATGAGGAGCCAGAAAATAATGTTACTACTTCGTATAATGAAGAAGACGACCGGTAAACTTAAATTTAGTGAAATCTTTTTCTTTATGTTTTATTTGGATTTGTATTTATAGTTCTAATTTTCATAGGGTGTATCGTCCGGAATTGAATTTGACAAATTATGACCACGTCCCTAGTTGGAATTTGCAAAAATCTGCAGTATTGGAGCACGGTGGTCCCTCTGGTAGTTATCAACAACCTCAAGAAAGCCAGCATGAGACTTCAAGACAATACGAGTTGTAAGTATAGTGATGTAGTGATATGTACATTTAAATTTCAAGAAAATACGATTAGGATACTTAAATTTTTGTTGGTTATATGCAGTGAAAACGAGCTTCTAGAAGCTCCTGGACTAACAAAGTTGCCCGTACACGATGTTTTTACTCGTGACTTAGCAGATGCGCAGAGTCAGGAGGATGATAGTGATTACGATAACAATGCGGATGAGTCTGGTGATGAGACACCCTTCCGTGAGGAGGGTGATGATGTGGAGGATGACGATGAGGAGGAGGAAGTGAATGTGGAGCCTGATTTGACTAGGGAGCATGTTCCTCCTCCCCCCCTCCCCTGGTCTGTCGAAGAGTGTATGAATCCCACGTGCCTTTTCATGAGAGAAATATTCCATACCTGGATAATTTGCCTGCCATGCCTAATGTTGATGCATTGACAAGGGGTTATGATGAATTACGATCGAAGATGTGGGATGAATGTAGACCAGGTGTTGTTACAAAAGGCATGTATTTCCCTGACAAAGCGCGCCTAGTTAGGGCTGTAAAAATCTATACCATAAGGGAGTCTCGTGAGATGACGATAACTGAGTCAACTAGGGATAAATACAAGGTTGTATGTCGCAGGTGGTTCTTGGGTTGTCATTGGATGCTTCGTGCTACAAAGAAAAAATCTGGTTTGTGGAAAATTGGTAAATTTATTAGCGATCATAGATGTGAAATGGACACATTCAATGAGAACCACTTCAACCTGGATGTTGACTTGATTTCTCTTGTCTTGGTTCCATTTTTGGAAGTGTCTATTAGATTTAAGATTAAAGAGTGTATTACAGTTGTCCACAAGGAGTATGGTTGTACTATAAGTAAAAGAAAGGCATATCTCGGTCGCAAACGTGCCTTTGAACTAATTTATGGCGATTGGGATAAGTCCTTTTCAAATCTTCCCAGGTACATGGCTGCACTGCAACAATTTAACCCCGGTACTAATGTTGAATGGAGGCGCGAGCGAAGTCCTGGCGGTCCGGAATTTATATTCAACTATCTATTTTGGTCATTTAAACCAGCAATAGATGGTTTTGTGCATTGTCGTCCTGTAATTTCCATAGACGGTACCCATGTCTATGGAAAGTATGATATTAAGCTTTTGATTGCAGTTGCTATAGATGCCAATGGCCTAATATTTCCACTTGCTTTTGCCATTTGTGCGAACGAAAGTGAAGAGACGTGGATGCAATTCTTGAACCACTTGAAGCAACACGTTGTGAAACAACGTTCAGGTATTTGTCTAATTTCTGATCGGCATGGTGGTATTTTAAGTTCTGTACGTCACTTGGCTGAATGGCAGGCACCGCATGCATACCACCGTTACTGTGTGAGGCACCTAAAGGCCAATTTTCAAAAGAGATTTCCTGACAAGGCGTTGCATGACTTAATGTGGATGGCTGCAACTGAGCACCAACTATGTAAATTCAATAGGTGCATGGAAGCAATCCGGCAGTTGGAACCACGAGCCTATAGTTGGTTGATGCAACATGACACTCAAATGTGGACATTGCATGCTGATGGTGGCATACGATGGGGAGCCCTCACCACGAATGTGTCGGAGTCATTTAATGGCTTGTTGAAATCTGCCCGTGGACTGCCTGTCACTGCCATGGTCCGCATGACTTTCAAACAGAGTGCAGACAGATTTGTTGAAAGGCATGCAGCTGCATCGTCATTGTTGGATAGAGGTGTTGAATTTATGCCAAAACCCATGGAAAGATTCGAAAAGTACAGGAAGCGAGCACAGTGGCATTCTTATCTTCAGTACGACAATGAACAAGGTGTTTTCGAAGTTAAGACAGGTAATCGTGCACACCGTGGGAATAATGTACACACGGTGAATGAAAGTAGAAGGTTATGTTCGTGTGGGAAATGGACCATCTACCACATGCCGTGCCCACATGCATTGAAGTGCTTTCAACAAGTTGGCTATGGGGCAACAAACTACATTGATAGGCACTACAGTGTTGCAGCATACGTAGACACGTATAGTGGGAAGTTGCATCCTTTAGGTGCTGAGCATTATTGGTCGACGGAACCTTTTAAGTTGGTATGTAACAAGGAGTACTTGCGCAAGTTGAGAGTACAAAAGAGAACACGTATACCAAACCAAATGGATGTTGGTGAGTCTGTTTATGCACGTAAATGTAGCATATGCTCCCAAACTGGACATGACCGCCGTAAATGTCCTTCAAGTGCAAGTTCGTCCAATGTACCCAACTATCAACCATAACATTAGTTCCTTATTTTTGTATTATTAGTTGTAATATATGTATGTAGTACCTTTTGTGCATTTGAAATAAAATTATTCTTCAAATTACGTATGTTGTTGTAATTTTCTTAATGTGATGTTGTGCACTTTTAAATAGTGTATAATAATACGAAAAGTGAAGTTATGAAAAGCATGTGAATTGTCATATCTATGTCATTTCGTCCATGTAATTCGTAGATCAATACTACAAATATAAATTTGTCCTTTTATTTGAAAAAACCTTAAAATTATGTGATTTTTAGTGTCCTAGTAATTCGTAGTTCAATACTACGAAATGTAATTCGTAGTTCAATACTACGAAATGTAATTCGTAGTTCAATACTACGAAATGTAATTCGTAGTTCAATACTACGAAATGTAATTCGTAGTTCAATACTACGAAATGTAATTCGTAGTTCAATACTACGAAATGTAAAGTTGTCACTTCTTACGAAAAAGTTGCATTTTTTTGTAATTCGTAGTTTACAAAAAGTTGTCACTTCTTACGAAAAAGCTGCATTTTTTTGTAATTCGTAGTTTAATACTACGAAATGCAAATCGTAGTATTATATAACGATTTATGTTTATGTTGCCTATAAATACGGGGCTCATTACCGTCATTACATGTGCTTAAAATCTTACAAAGCGCAAATATTTCTTGCGAACGTTTCATATTTTCAAAGTGTGTTACTGTGCAATATTTTAAATGGCTCAATATGGAACACCAGTGTGTTACTGTGGAAAAAAATGTGTGCAACAAACATGTTGGGAAGGTGATGATGTTGGACGCCACTACTGGATGTGCATGAACCGGATGGATTGCTACAAAAATCCGAATGAGCCAATGTGTGAGTTCAATGAATGGGCTGAGGAACAGTGTCTCCAAGCAAACTACAGAGAACGAATGCTTAATCTGCATAATATGTGGTTAGCGCAAGCAGAAAGCAGCTACAATAGCAATATAAGAAGGATACAACTCAGGGACGAGGTGAGGAAAGAAAAAAATAAAAAACTAAGAGCAGAATGGAAATTGGCATCAGCTATGGGAGAAAACCAAAAAAATAAACAAGAAATTGCGGAGCTTAAGGCGAGAGTAAAAGAGTTAGAAGACGAACAAGAACGACTGCTAGAACAATTTAAGTGGCTAGAACGCAGAATAAATGGAAGCTCATAGAACGTCTACTTGATTTTACTCTCGTTTAAGTGTCATTTCATTTTAACTGTAATAGTATGTTTGTGTTTGTATTGAACAATTTTAAGTTTTATGGGAATATTATGTTGTAAGTTTTATTGGAATGTTATGTTTGTGTTCTATTTTATATATAGATATTTGGCTCATTGTTCTATTTATTGCTTTAGTTATATTTGAATTGGAAGTGTTGTTTATAGATATTTGGCTCATTGTTCTATTTATTGCTTTAGTTATATTTGAATTGGAAGTGTTGTTTCTACTATTAATGCTATGTTTGTATTTATACATTAATGAAATCAAAAAATATTTATTTATTCAGAATAAATATTATTTACACAAGTGTATATACATAATGAAATCAATGAGTGCCGCATGCTTTGTGCCTCAAATTTGCTGCTGGCCTAAGCCGCATCCCCTGTCGGTCTAGCACACTATCTGGATCATCATCGTCAAGCCGCCTTTTTATGGGAGGATGTGCAGCGGCATCTACAGCACAACTTGCAGGGTCGGAGGAATAGGCCGTTGGGCCGGCACCAACCTATACAAAATAAGTAATGTTAGATAAAATATGAGAGGTATTTAAATTATTATGGTTAACAAATTATTTCTCTCACAATGGTCTCGTCGAGGTCCTGCGTATATTCATCGATGGTCAGCTCATCATCGCATGTAGTATGGTCAAACATGGTCTGAGATGAAGACTGCATAAAAACAGATGTAATGAATTTATTGCATCGAAAGTAAAATAATGTAGAATTGAAAAACAAAAGTAATACAAACATACCGCATCAAATGCAGGGGACGATGTATAACTCAACCTACGACCGCCATCCACGTCACGGGTCGGCCGATGCTCAGCTGCAGTAGATGTGCCAGCGAAGTACTCATGTACATCCCCGTCAAAGGTACCCATAATCTGTAATGGTCCGGATGGGGTCATCTGTGTCGCTGGCAATGACAACTGAAGGTCGTATGAGGGCATACTGCTGCCAGGGTCGTATGAGGGCATGCTGCTGGAACGGTCACCTGGATGCGTCATAAAACCCCGCTGCATGCTGCTGGAAGGGTCAGCTGGATAGGTCATAAAATCCCGCTGCATGCTGCTGGAAGGGTCAGCTGGATGAGGCACATAACCCTCCTGCTCATCTCCAAACCCCCCAGCTCCAAACCCTGCAGGTGTGTCACGACCCGGATTTTCCCCCAACATCGGGATCGTGATGGCGCCTACTCGTGGTAGCTAGGCAAGCCACTATATTCATACTATCCTGTTTTTAACACAATTTTAATTAAATAAATGCTGAATACTTTATCGAAATGGATATAACAAATCACAAAGTGAAAATTATACTGAAATCCTCTACCCAAGACGTGGAGTCACCAACTCACAAACTACTATGGAATACTACACATAAAAGTCTCAAGGAAATATAACATAATTCTGTTTGTCTCGGAACAAAGAGACTACAGCTAATAACATAAATAAAGAAAGAGACGACGGGCCTGCGGACGTCTGCAAGCTACCTCGGTCTCAAATATGATTAGCTCCCACGCAATCGATTTACTGCTGCTGCTGCTCCTGATCGTAACCTGGACCTGTGCAAAAACGCACAGAAGTGTAGTATCAGCACAACCGACCCCATGTGCTGGTAAGTGTCTGGCCTATCCCGGCGAAGTAGTGACAAGCCTAGGACCAGACACTCACATAAACCTGTGCAATTCAATATATATATGTGTACCACAAAATAACAAGAAATAATCAAGTAATAACACTATAAGAAATATCTTAAAGAATTTAACAACTAACCACAGTTAATAATTTCACAAAGAAAACAAAGTATAATGTAAACACGAATATTATCACTTCAAGAAATAACAAGCAATTGCACGGCATCACCCTTCGTGCTTTTACTCTCATCCTCACCAAATAAACAAATAAAGTACACGGCATCACCCTTCGTGCTTTTACTCTCATCCTCACCAAATAAACAAATAAAGTACACGGCATCACCCTTCGTGCTTTTACTCTCATCCTCACATCCATAGTACGGCATGATCCTTCGTACATGGTTCAATAACAGGGCACGGCATGATCCTTCGTGCATAATCAATAAATAAACATGGCACGGCATTAACCTTCGTGCATAAATAAATAAACATGGCACGGCATCACCCTTCGTGCATTATCACTCTTCCTCACCCAAATAACAATCACAGTTAAGTGCAAAGAAAGAAACAACAATTCATAAATCGTCCCATCAAGGGCAATCAATAATTTATCTTCACAACAAGTCCCAACAAGGGAGAACAATAACGATTCACATGTAATATATCTCAAAATATCATTTTCCAACGACCCACGGTCATACTAGACGCCAGTGTATGGATGCTCGTCACCACAGCCCATACACCGCACTCGATCACATAACACATAACACCTAATCCTATTCCCTCAAGCTAGGATAGAACAAACACTTACCTCGAATACTTATGAACAATCCAATCCGTGGAAATGTCTTTTCTTTCAATTTGGCTCCAATCCAACCGTATCTATACACAATTGATTTAATATCATCAATTCTACTCCACAAACTAATTCTTAATACCAAATAACACTTTTACAACATTTTGCCATGAATAGTAAATTTCAACCCCTGGCCCACATGGTCGGAATTCGGGGTTAGGACCAAAATCCGGTTACCCATCCCCCACGAGTTCATGTATATAATTTGTTTCAAAATCGGACCTCAATTCGAGGTCCAATTCCCCAATTTATGAAAAACCTATTTTCTAACCAAAAACAAGAATTTTACCATGAAAACATTTGATTTCTAATGAAAAACATGTTTAATGATGTTAGGAATTGAAAGAATTAAGTAAAAAGTGACTTACAATCGTTTTGATGAAGAAGAAATCCTTGAAGAGTCGCAAATGGGTGTTTTGGTTTTGTGAAAAATGAAGAAATGACTCAAATTCGTGTTTTTCAGGTCTCTGTGTTCGCATTTGCGAACATGGGTTCGCAATTGCGAACCCCGACCAATTTCTGGAGTTTGAAAAATAAGCTAAGGGTGGAAAGTTCGCATTTGCGAACATTTGTTCGCATTTGCGAACAAGGCTCCTTCGCATTTGCGAAGAAGGCTTCGCATTTGCGAAGCATGGCTTAGCAGTGAGGCATCGCATTTGCGAAGAAAGCTTCGCATTTGCGAAGCATGGCTAGGCAGTGAAGCATCGCATTTGCGAAGAATGCTTCGCATTTGCGAAGCATGGCTAGGCAATGAAGGCCTCGCATTTGCGAGGTCATGTTCGCAATTGCGAACCCAAGCCTTCCTGGACGCCCTTCGCATTTGCGATCAAGGGTTCGCATTTGCGAACCCTGCCTTGGTCCGTCACCTTCGCAATTGCGAGAAATTCTTCGCAATTGCGAAGCCAACAGCTGGGTGAAAAAAAACCAGCAGTTCAAAATTCAGAAATTTAACCAACGGCCTATCAAATCTTTACCCGAGCCCCCCGGCTCCAAACCAAACATGTACACAACCTCAAAAACACATTATGGACTTGTTCGTGCGATCATATCGCCAATATCACTTCGTTTCAATCAAATCAAGCCCCAAACTCATGGTTTTCATAGTTTTGATTTTCAAAACTTCTTAACTTGGAACTCAAGGTCCAAAACATCTCAAACGACATCCAAATGTCACCAAACTTTACAGAAAATCACATATATAATATTTAAGACTTGTACCGGGCGTCGGAACCAAAATACGAGCCCGATACCAAGGTCTATTAATTTATTTCCTTTAATAATTGCATCAAAAACAATTTCACATAAAAATTCATAACTTGGGCTCTAGGCCTTAGAATTCAACTCCGGACACATGTCCAAGTCCCATATTTTCCTACGGACCTCTCGGGACCATCCAATCTCGGGTCCGGATCCGTTTACCAAAAATGTTGACCGAAGTCAACCATATCAATATTAATATCAAAATTCTTCTACTTTTTTCACATATTTCACATATTTCAACATAAATCTTTTCCAGCTTTGTGCCCGGACTGTGCACGCAAATCGAGGCAACTATAAATGAGGTTTTCAAGACCTCAAAAGCTCGGAATGATTAAATAAACAAGTGATGACCTTTTGGGTCGTCACAATCTCCACCTCTTAAACAACCGTTCGTCCTCGAACGGACAAAAGAAAGAAGTACCTGAGTCAGGAAACAAGTGTGGGTAGCGGCTCCGCATATCAGACTCGGACTCCCAGGTCGATGCCTCAGGAGGCTGGCCTCTCCACTGAACACGCACAGAAGGATAACTCTTCGACCTCAACTGTCGCCGGTCTAGAATGGCTACCGGCTCCTCCTCGTAAGATAGATCATTGTCCAATTGGACATTACTGAAGTCTAACACATGTGTGGGATCGCCGTGGTATCTCCGAAGCATAGATACATGAAAAACTGGATGCACGGCTGATAAGCTAGGCGGCAAAGCTAATCTGTAAGCCACCCCTCCCACTCTGTCTAGAATCTCAAATGGACCAATATACCTAGGGCCGAGCTTGCCCTTCTTCCCAAACCTCATCACGCCCTTCATAGGCGACACCCGGAGCAATACCCGCTCACCAACCATGAAATCTACATCTCGAACCTTACGATCCGCATAAGTCTTCTCTCTAGACTGAGCTGAACACAATCTCTCTTGGATAGTCTTGACCTTGTCTAAGGCCTCCTGAACTAAGTCTTTACCCAACAACCGAGCCTCTCCCGGCTCAAACCATCCGACTGGAGATCGACATCGCCTACCATATAACGCCTCATACGGAGCCATCTGGATGCTAGATTGGTAACTGTTATTGTAGGCGAACTCTGCTAATGGCAGAAACCGGTCCCACGAACCTCCGAAATCAATAACACAGGCTCGAAGCATGTCCTCAAGAATCTGAATAGTCCTCTCGGACTGGCCATCCGTCTGAGGATGAAATGCTGTACTCAACTGAACCCGGGTGCCTAACTCCCGCCGAACCGCTCTCCGTAACCGCGAGGTAAACCGCGTACCCCGATCGTAGATAATAGATACCGGCACCCCATGGAGACGAACAATCTCCCTAATGTAAACCTCCGCTAACCTCTCCGACGAGTAGGAGACGGATACTGGAATAAAGTGTGCCGACTTGGTCAACCTATCAACAATGACCCAAATAGCATCAAATTTCCTCCGAGTCAAAGCAAGTCCAGGAACGAAGTCCATAGTGATCCGCTCCCATTTCCACTCGGGAATTTCAATCCTTCGGAATACACCACCAGGTCTCCGGTGCTCATATTTCACCTGGCCGACAATTTAGACACCGAGCGACATACGCAACGATATCTTTCTTCATTCTCGCGCCACCAATAGTGTTGCCGTAAGTCCCGGTACATCTTCGCGGCGCCCGGGTGAATAGAATACCGCGAACTGTGGGCCCTCGCTAAGATCAACTCTCGAATTCCTTCGACATTGGGCACACAAACTCGACCCCGCAATTTCAATACCCCATCATCATCTAGGTTTGCCTGTGTGGCACCTCCCCGCTGTACTGTATCTCTCAACTCACGCAAACGAGGATCATCAAATTGCCTCTCACGGATGCGCTCTAATAATGAAGAACGAGCGACCGTGCAGGCTAACACCCTGCTAGGCTCGGAAATGTCTAATCTCACGAACCGGTTGGCTAAGGCCTGGACATCTAAAGCTAATGGTCTCTGATTGACCGGAATATATGCAAGACTACCCATGCCGGCATACTTTCTACTCAATGCATCGGCCACCACATTGGCCTTACCCGGGTGATATAATATAGTAACATCATAGTCTTTTAGCAACTCTAACCATCTCCGTCGTCGTAGATTCAACTCCTTCGTTTTGAACAAATACTGTAAGCTTTTGTGATCGGTGTACACCTCACATGTCACACCATATAGATAATGCCTCCGCTTGATCAAACAAATGAACCACTGCTGCTAATTCAAGATCATGAACCGGATAATTCTTCTCATGTATCTTTAATCGCCTCGAAGCATAAGCGATAACCTTACCATCTGCATCAATACCGCTCCAAGCCCCGTACGAGATGCGTCACAATAAACTGTATAAGGCCCTGTACCTGTAGGTAGTACCAACACCGGTGCGGTGGTCAAGGCCGTCTTGAGCTTCTGAAAGCTCGCCTCACACTCCTCCGACCACCGAAACTGAACACCCTTCTGGGTCAACCTGGTCATCGGGGCTGCAATAGAAGAAAACCCTCTACAAAACGACGGTAGTAACCTGCTAATCCCAAGAAACTCCGTATCTCGGTCACTGAAGCTGGTCGAGGCCAATTCTGGACTGCCTCAATCTTCTTTGGGTCTACCCGAATACCCTCCACAGATACAATGTGACCCAGAAATGCTACCGAACTCAACCAGGACCCACATTTTGAAAATTTGGCATATAGTCGATTATCCTTCAGAGTCTGAAGAACCACTCTCTGAGGTGCTGCTCGTGCTCTTCCTGGCTGCGGGAGTATACCGGGATGTCATCTATGAAGACTATCACGAACGGATCTAAGTAAGGCTTGAATACCCGATTCATCAACTCCATGAATGCTGTCGGGGCATTGGTCAACCCGAAGGACATGACCAAGAACTCATAATGCCCATATCTAGAGCGAAAGGTCGTCTTAGGAATGTCAGCCGCCCTGATCTTCAGCTGATGGTAGCCCGACCTCAAGTCTATCTTAGAGAATACCCTCGCTCCCTGGAGCTGGTCAAACAAATCATCAATCCTCGGGAGTGGATATTTATTTTTGATAGTCACCTTGTTTAACTGCCCGTAATCAATACACATCCGCATCGAGCCATCCTTCTTCTTTACAAATAATACAGGTGCTCCCCAGGGGGAAACACTGGGCCTGATAAAGCCCTTCTCAAGAAGGTCCTGCAACTGATCTTTCAACTCTTTTAGCTCCGGCGGGGCCATACGATAGGGTGGAATAGAGATGGGCTGAGTGCCCGGTGCCAAATCAATACAGAAGTCAATATCCCTGTCGGGTGGCATGCCCGGCAGGTCTGAAGGAAAAACCTCAGGAAACTCCCGTGCAATAGGGACTGAATCAATGGAAGGAACTTCTGCACTGGAATCACGAACATAAGCCAAATAAGCTAGACACCCCTTCTCGACCATACGTCGAGCCTTAACATAAGAAATAACAGTGCGAACGGAGTGGCTTGAGGTACCCTTCCACTCTAATCGGGGTGATTCGGCAAGGCTAAGGTGACAGTCTTAGCATGACAATCAAGAATAGCATGGTATGGGGACAACCAGTCCATCCCCAATATGACATCAAAATCTACCATATCCAAGAGCAACGGATCAACACGGGTCTCAAGACCCCCAAATATAACTACGCACGAACGATGCACCCGATCGACTACAATAGAGTCACCCACTGGCGTAGCCACATAAACTGGAATATCCAGAGCATAGCTGGGCACAACCAAATACGGTGCGAAGTAGGAAGACACATAGGAATAGGTAGATCCAGGGTCAAATAATACTGAAGCACCTCTGTCACACACAAGAATAGTACCTGTAATCACGGCATCTGATGCCTCTGCCTCTGGCCTGGCTAGTAAAGCATAGAATCGGGGATCCGCACCTCCCCTCTGAGTTGCGTCTCTAGGACGACCATCAACTGGCTGACCTCTACCTCTCGCTGGACGGTCTCCACCTCTACGGTCTCGACCTCCACCTCTATAATCCCTACCCCCGCCTCGGGCTGGCTGGGCAGGCTGAGGGTCAGCTGGGGCCTGAATCATGGGACGAGGACCTCGCTGCTGAGAGTTGCCCGCCGCTATAGGGCAATCCCTGATAAAATGACCCGGGTCGCCACAACCGTAGCAACTCTGAGACCGATAGGGCTGCCGGCCCCGACGACCCGAATGGCCTCCACGAACGCTCCGAAGAGGCCGAGCACTAATAGGAGACCGGTCCGAATAATACCCCCGAGAACCACGATCACCCGATCCACCCCGTGAAGCCTGAAGGGCGGAATGAAAAGGCTGGAGGACTGGCCTCTATCAAAGGATTCTCTGCTACCGGAGGAAGAACCACCAAATCTACCTCTGTATGACGAGGCCTCTTATCCGAAGAATAACCGCCTCCCCTAGCAAGAGCCATCTCAACTCGCGTGCCGCATTGGCCGCCTCCCGAAATGATATGTCGCTCCCCACGCCCATAGCCATCCGGAGTCTAATCGGCCGATTAAGCCCATCTATAATCTGCGGACCCTCTCCCCGCTCCGTGGGAAGTATCACCACCGCATGACGAGCCAAGTCAATAAATCTCGTCTCATACCGTGTAACTGTCATAGTGCCCTGACGGAGGCGCTCAAACTGCCTCCGAAGTAAATCCCGCCGAGTAGCAGGGAGAAACTTCTCCATAAATAGTTCCGCAAACCGGTCCCATGATAGAGCTGGGGACCCTGCTGGTCGAGTCGGGCAATAATCTCTCCACCAAGTCTTGGCGGATCCTGGCAAGTCCGAAGGTACAGAAATCAACTCCGTTTGTCTCCACGATCCCCATAGTCTTGAGAATCTCATGGCAACCGAATAAAAAGTCCTGAGGATCCTCTGATGCGGCTCCACCGAATGTAGTGGTAAATAGCTTGGAGAACCGATCAAGCCTCCATAACGAATCAGAAGTCATGGCCGCTCCATCGCCGGCATGAGCTGTGGTACCTGACTGAGTGGCCACAGCTGGCTGAATTACTGGTGCCTGAGGCTGAGGAGCTACTGGCTCCGGAGTACGAGCAATAGGAGTCTGGGCCCCTCCTCCAGCCTGAGAAGTGGCTGGGGCAACTGATAATAAACCCGCTCTGGCAATGCTATCCATAAATCCCGCTATTCTGACCAAAGCATCCCGGAGATCCGGGGTAATCAAAGCCTCTCCTGGGACCTGAGCTGGGCCCACTGGAGCTGCTGGAACCGGAACCTCCTCATCAATCTCAATATGAGGCTCCACCTCTGGGGTAGCTGCCTGGGGCTGAGCTCTACCCCTACCACGGCCTCTAGTACGGCCTCGACCCCTGCCCCTCACAGGAGCTGTCTGGGGCTCAGGCTGCTGGTCAGCGGACGAAGAAGTGCGTGTCCTTACCATCTGCGAAAGGACAGAATAGAAATTCAATCAGTAATTGAGGAACAAGTCGCACGACAAGAAAGAACAAATGAGAGACTCTTTCCTAACTCAATAGACTCTGGAGGACAAGTACGGACGTCTCCGTACCTACCTCTCAAACTCTACTAAGCTTGTTCGTGAGTGGTGAGACCTATGTAACCTAGAGCTCTGATACCAACTTGTCACGACCCGGATTTTCCCCCAACATCGGGTCGTGATGGCGCCTACTCGTGGTAGCTAGGCAAGCCACTATATTCATACTATCCTATTTTTAACACAATTTTAATTAAATAAATGCGGAATACTTTATCGAGATGGATATAACAAATCACAAAGTGAAAATTATACTGAAATCCTCTACCCAAGACGTGGAGTCACCAACTCACAAACTACTATGGAATACTACACATAAAAGTCTGAAGGAAATATAACATAATTCTGTTTGTCTCGAAACAAAGAGACTACAGCTAATAACATAAATAAAGAAAGAGACGCCGGGCCTGCGGACGTCTGCAAGCTACCTCGGTCTCAAATATGATTAGCTCCCACGCAATCTACTTACTGCTGCTGCTGCTCCTGATCGTAACCTGGACCTGTGCAAAAACGCACAGAAGTGTAGCATCAGCACAACCGACCCCATGTGCTGGTAAGTGCCTGGCCTATCCCGGCGAAGTAGTGACAAGCCTAGGACCAGACACTCACATAAACCTGTGCAATTCAATATATATATGTGTACCACAAAATAACAAGAAATAATCAAGTAATAACACTATAAGAAATATCTTAAAGAATTTAACAACTAACCACAGTTAATAATTTCACAAAGAAAACAAAGTATAATGTAAACACGAATATTATCACTTCAAGAAATAACAAGCAATTGCACGGCATCACCCTTCGTGCTTTTACTCTCATCCTCACCAAATAAACAAATAAAGTACACGGCATCACCCTTCGTGCTTTTACTCTCATCCTCACCAAATAAACAAATAAAGTACACGGCATCACCCTTCGTGCTTTTACTCTCATCCTCACATCCATAGTACGGCATGATCCTTCGTACATGGTTCAATAACAGGGCACGGCATGATCCTTCGTGCATAATCAATAAATAAACATGGCACGGCATTAACCTTCGTGCATAAATAAATAAACATGGCACGGCATCACCCTTCGTGCATTATCACTCTTCCTCACCCAAATAACAATCACGGTTAAGGGCAGAGAAAGAAACAACAATTCATAAATCGTCCCATCAAGGGCAATCAATAATTTATCTTCACAACAAGTCCCAACAAGGGAGAACAATAACGATTCACATGTAATATATCTCAAAATATCATTTTCCAACGACCCACGGTCATACTAGACGCCAGTGTATGGATGCTCGTCACCACAGCCCATACACCGCACTCGATCACATAACACATAACACCTAATCCTATTCCCTCAAGCTAGGATAGAACAAACACTTACCTCGAATACTTATGAACAATCCAATCCGTGGAAATGTCTTTTCTTTCAATTTGGCTCCAATCCAACCGTATCTATACACAATTGATTTAATATCATCAATTCTACTCCACAAACTAATTCTTAATACCAAATAACACTTTTACAACATTCTGCCATGAATAGTAAATTTCAACCCCGGGCCCACATGGTCGGAATTCGGGGTTAGGACCAAAATCCGGTTACCCATCCCCCCACGAGTTCATGTATATAATTTGTTTCAAAATCGGACCTCAATTCGAGGTCCAATTCCCCAATTTATGAAAAACCTATTTTCTAACCAAAAACAAGAATTTTACCATGAAAACATTTGATTTCTAATGAAAAACATGTTTAATGATGTTAGGAATTGAAAGAATTAAGTAAAAAGTGACTTATAATCGTTTTGATGAAGAAGAAATCCTTGAAGAGTCGCAAATGGGTGTTTTGGTTTTGTGAAAAATGAAGAAATGACTGAAATTCGTGTTTTTCAGGTCTCTGTGTTCGCATTTGCGAACATGGGTTCGCAATTGCGAACCCCGACCAATTTCTGGAGTTTGAAAAATAAGCTAAGGGTGGAAAGTTCGCATTTGCGAACATTTGTTCGCATTTGCGAACAAGGCTCCTTCGCATTTGCGAAGAAGGCTTCGCATTTGCGAAGCATGGCTTAGCAGTGAGGCATCGCATTTGCGAAGAAAGCTTCGCATTTGCGAAGCATGGCTAGGCAGTGAAGCATCGCATTTGCGAAGAATGCTTCGCATTTGCGAAGCATGGCTAGGCAGTGAAGGCCTCGCATTTGCGAGGTCATGTTCGCAATTGCGAACCCAAGCCTTCCTGGACGCCCTTCGCATTTGCGATCAAGGGTTCGCATTTGCGAACCCTGCCTTGGTCTGTCACCTTCGCAATTGCGAGAAATTCTTCGCAATTGCGAAGCCAACAGCTGGGTGAAAAAAACCAGCAGTTCAAAATTCAGAAATTTAACCAACGGCCTATCAAATCTTTACCCGAGCCCCCGGGCTCCAAACCAAACATGTACACAACCTCAAAAACACATTATGGACTTGTTCGTGCGATCATATCGCCAATATCACTTCGTTTCAATCAAATCAAGCCCCAAACTCATGGTTTTCATAGTTTTGATTTTCAAAACTTCTTAACTTGGAACTCAAGGTCCAAAACATCTCAAACGACATCCAAATGTCACCAAACTTTACAGAAATCACATATATAATATTTAAGACTTGTACCGGGCGTCGGAACCAAAATACGAGCCCGATACCAAGGTCTATTAATTTATTTCCTTTAATAATTGCATCAAAAACAATTTCACATAAAAATTCATAACTTGGGCTCTAGGCCTCGAATTCAACTCCGGACACATGTCCAAGTCCCATATTTTCCTACGGACCTCTCGGGACCATCCAATCTCGGGTCCGGATCCGTTTACCAAAAATGTTGACCGAAGTCAACCATATCAATATTAATATCAAAATTCTTCTACTTTTTTCACATATTTTACATATTTCAACATAAATCTTTTCCAGCTTTGTGCCCGGACTGTGCACGCAAATCGAGGCAACTATAAATGAGGTTTTCAAGACCTCAAAAGCTCGGAATGATTAAATAAACAAGTGATGACCTTTTGGGTCGTCACAAGGTGGGTCGACCGGCTCCTCAACACCCCCTCGCCGTGCACGTCGTCGTCGTCCCCTGCGAGCCCTAGCCCCTGCACGGGGGACTGGCCTACCCCTCCGGTACACGTCTGCATCCATATAATCGGGCTCATCATCTAACCTATTGCCCTCCCTCGCCTCTTCCAGTCCCAAACGACACATCTGGGCAACCATCTGTGCAAAGTCAACCAGTCCAGGGTTGTCTTCAGACTGCTGGGTATCTACACTAGCCTGGTAGACCCGGTGAAACCAACTAACCTGTGAAATAAGTCAATTAGTAAGTAAATTACTCTATGCCATAATTATATGATATTAATAAGTCAAAATAACATACCAGTGACTCGTGTCGTCCGGCATACGGTCTGTACCGGCCGTCAAGCATGTGGATGGAGTTCCCGACATACTTCCGGGTGTGACGTCTGTACCAGGCCTCATAAATCGCAATACTAGCCTCCTGGTATGGTGTCGGCGGTGGCGGGATGCGCTGAGCTCGCTCCTCCCAATGGACTACCTGGTCACGCAGCCACGCTGCATAATCCCGGCTCGTGTTGTGACGGTCGTCACGCTGATAATGAGTAGGGTCCCAGGAGGGATCACTCGGTACCGGCTGATGACGACCAAACTGACGAAGCACACGCTCCGTCGCATGATACTCAACAAATTCCCAGAATATCAATGGGACGGAGCTGCTCCATATGAGCCGGTCTGCCGAGCAAATAGCAGGTAGGTGCGCAAGTAGCTCATCAGTGTACGGCATCCAGATGAACTACAACGAATAACAATAAATTAGTATGCAAAGTACAACTACATTTAAAACAACCAACTTTATGTAGATGTTTACCTGTCCAGTATGCAACATATCCAACTGGTCCCTAATAAGGGGGAGATTGTGGTGCACATCCACTCCTTGGTAATTCCCCCGCCGGAGAATCCATCTCACAGCTAGCGGGAGGGGCGGATAGTCCTGTGCCGGCAGAGGTGGCTGTAGTGGCATGATACGCTGCCACGCCCAAACCTAACAAAAAATATTGATGTAAATTATGAGTCATTTTAAAATATATAATTTGTGCTTAATTAATTTTGAAAGTATTTTTCACCTGCAGGAGTGGCAAAAAACCACCAATATCAATAGCTGCACCGATGCTAGCCCGGCACATGCTCCTATAGAGATACGCCAGAACAGCAGCTGCCCAACTGTACTGATGCACCTGCTCCATATCCTCCAGAGGCTGGAGAAACCGCATCGATATCTTGTTCCCCGACGTGTTGGGAAACAAGACACACCCAAATAGCATGAGTAATGCCATCCGAGTGAAACGGATAATCCATAGCTCCTCTGTCTCCTGCGTGAACTGTGGATGCAACTCCGCCATGAACGCTCTAATGACGGATATCTGGAGACCACAACCACCAACGTTGCCCTCCGGGTGCAAACCTGTCATCCGTCCCATCGCATCCGCCAGCTGTGCGCGGGTCATCCGTCTCCACTCCTGAGGCAGTGTCAATGCGCGGCCCTCAATGCGCAATCCATACAACACTTGCACATCCTGGAGAGTGATCGTAGCCTCTCCAGTAGGCAGGTGAAATGTATGCGTCTCTGGTCGCCACCGCTCTATCAACGCTGTGATGAGCGACCAGTCAAGCTGCATCCGTCCCAGCTCAAATATGCTGTATAAGCTGGTCTGCTGTAGAAGGTCTACTACTCGTGGATGAAATGGATGCTGCGCCAAAAACTCCCACAGATCGTCCGGCCTCCTGGGGCGTATAGTCTGAAGAGCTAGATGGCCGTGCCAAATAGACTCAGATCTATGGTCACCCTGCAGTACTAATAATCCTGCTGCCAAAGGTCCAGGGTGTGCAGGTTGACGAGATGCCATGTCGTGTACTATAAATAAGAAAAATTAATTATTACATAGAAAAATTTTATAATTTTGTTAACTTAATTAATTAAATTACGTATAATTTAATATAACGGTTTTTTAAAGGTTCCAGGCTTGATTTTTGAGGCCCGGGACCACATAATAATGATTAATTATTCTAAATCTCAATTTTAATATTTTCATAATTTTGTTAACTTAATTAATTAAATTACGTATAATTTAATATAACGGTTGTTTAAAGGTTCCAGGATTGATTTTTGAGGCCCGGGACCACATAAAAATGATTAATTATTATAAATCTCAATTTTAATATTTTCATAATTTTGTTAACTTAATTAATTAAATTACGTATAATTTAATATAACGTTTTTTTAAAGGTTCCAGGCTTGATTTTTGAGGCCCGGGACCACATAATAATGATTAATTATTCTAAATCTCAATTTTAATATTTTCATAATTTTGTTAACTTAATTAATTAAATTACGTATAATTTAATATAACGGTTGTTTAAAGGTTCCAGGCTTGATTTTTGAGGCCCGGGACCACATAATAATGATTAATTATTATAAATCTCAATTTTAATATTTTCATAATTTTGTTAACTTAATTAATTAAATTACGTATAATTTAATATAACGGTTGTTTAAAGGTTCCAGGCTTGATTTTTGAGGCCCGGGACCACATATTAATGATTAATTATTATAAATCTCAATTTTAATATTTTCATAATTTTGTTAACTTAATTAATTAAATTACGTATAATTTAATATAACGGTTGTTTAAAGGTTCCAGAGGCTTGATTTTTGAGGCCCGAGACCACATATTAATGATTAATTATTCTAAATCTCACTTTTAATATTTTCATAAATTTGTTAACTTAATTAATTAAATTACGTATAATTTAATATAACGGTTTTTTAAAGGTTCCAAGCTTGATTTTTGAGGCCCGGGACCACATAATAATGATTAATTATTCTAAATCTCACTTTTAATATTTAAATAATTTTGTTAACTTAATTAATTAAATTACGTATAATTTAATATAACGATTGTTTAAAGGTTCCAGGCTTGATTTTTGAGGCCCGGGACCACATAATAATGATTAATTATTATAAATCTCAATTTTAATATTTTCATAATTTTGTTAACTTAATTAATTAAATTACGTATAATTTAATATAACGGTTTTTTAAAGGTTCCGGGCTTGATTTTTGAGGCCCGGGACCACATAATAATGATTAATTATTCTAAATCTCAATTTTAATATTTTCATAATTTTGTTAACTTAATTAATTAAATTACGTATAATTTAATATAACGGTTGTTTAAAGGTTCCAGGCTTGATTTTTGAGGTCCGGGACCACATAATAATGATTAATTATTCTAAATCTCAATTTTAATATTTTCATAATTTTGTTAACTTAATTAATTAAATTACGTATAATTTAATATAACGGTTGTTTAAAGGTTCCAGGCTTGATTTTTGAGGCCCGGGACCACATATTAATGATTAATTATTCTAAATCTCAATTTTAATATTTTCATAATTTTGTTAACTTAATTAATTAAATTACGTATAATTTAATATAACGGTTGTTTAAAGGTTCCAGGCTTGATTTTTGAGGCCCGGGACCACATATTAATGATTAATTATTCTAAATCTCAATTTTAATATTTTCATACTAAAAGACTACGCTAAAATTAAATAAGGCTCTACGCTACAAGGCTCTACGCTAACAGGCTCTACGCTAACAGGCTCTACGCTATCATGATATACAATAACATATTAATGTAATACTAAAACAATAAATATACCAACATTAACATATTTTCTAATAAATTATAAAATAAAATTAATTCAAATACCTCAAATTAAAGTTGTAAAACTGAAATTTTGTTACCGAATTCGTGTCCAATAGTATCTTCGGGTGGGCCCCTCTTGTATTGCACTTAAAGGGGACGGGTGGGACTTCGAAATCAAAATTTTGGCAAAAATTTGAAGAGAATTTGAGGGGGGGCCGAGGGAGGATTTGAGAAATAACAAAGTGTGAGAGTGGAGAGGAAGGAAGGGGCGGATATAACAATGGTAGGCATTTCGCAGTTTTATACTGCGAAATGCAATTCGCAGTACAAAACTGCGAATTGCATTTCGCAGTATAAAACTGCGAAATGCCTTATTTTTTAAAAAAAAAAATTTTTTTATTCATT
Organism: Nicotiana noctiflora; assembly: GCA_032618575.1. Lineage (NCBI taxonomy): Eukaryota > Viridiplantae > Streptophyta > Magnoliopsida > Solanales > Solanaceae > Nicotiana > Nicotiana noctiflora. Next base: position 73,036 of record JASVEL010013718.1, on the reverse strand, counting down.
AACTGTAACGGCCTATTTTTCTAAAAAAAAAATTTTTTAATCCATTTCGCAGTATAAAACTGCGAAATGTACAAACGTCCGTTTGTACACTTCGCAGTTTTATACTGCGAAATGGGTAATTGTGTATTTTTTTTTTTTGGTTTATTTTGGTATTTTATGTATTTTTAACATTATTTCGGTTCTGGACTCAATAATGATCTACCCATCTAATGGTTTATTTTAATATTCTTAAGTAATTGATTTTATTTGAGGAGATAAATATTAATAGGATATTATAGCAAAACCAAGCCTCAAATAAATAAAAGGGTTAAGTAGTGAATTTAATCCTCAATACTACAAAGCGTTTACTAGAATACTTTCAAAACGTGGTGTCACAACTGCACGAACAAACTAGTTGAATATACAAAATCTGATATACTACTTTCTGGAATAAGTGAGGCAGAAAATAAATACAATAAGGAGAGACTCCAAGCGCTACCGAACGATATAGAGAGTGGATCACCACTAGGCCTCTCGGTAACAGGATTACACGCCTATAGAACCGCCAGATGCGCCTGCCTCAAATCCTGCACGATTAGTGCAGAAGTGTAGCGTGAGTACATAAAATGTACCCAGTAAGTATCTAGTTTAACATCAAATAAGTAGCGACAAGAAATCGACTTCAACACATACTAGTGGGCAAAATACATAATGAAAAATATTATTAGTAAGAATGAAAATCAACATTAATAAAAAAAATATAAGCAATAATAAATGACCATTTAACAAGTAACAATTAAAAATCCTCGAATATCATGTAATAATCTTAATATGTTAGGGCTTAGCATTTAATAAAAATCCTTAGGTCATGACAGACATATCAAGTGAAATCAGATTCCGAGTTACAATACGCACTAGTTATGCCGAGATCATACGAACCAATCTATATTATTCGTATACATACACTATATATATATATATATATATATATATATATATATATATATATATATATATATATATATATATATATATATATATATATATATATATATATATATATATATATATATATATATATATATATATATGAGGCTTTCGTCCCGATCCATAAAAATATGAAAAAAATTTAGATTTCAATTTCAAATATACAACTCCGAAATAAACCCATGAAAGGACACAATTTTTATTGACAATTAAACATTTTCGTCAACTCTCTAGGAAAAGGTTTAACATAATCATTGATCAAGTTTTACTTATTAATACAAGTAATAAATCTGGCAAGTCAAGTCCAAATAGCATAAGTACTAGCATAATGAAGGCCTAGGTCACCCAGACATAGCATCAATTTTAGCTATTCATGCATACGTAACTCCCACAATTAGTAGCAAATAGTAATTTAAATACCTATGGGGTAAATTTCCATTTAGAAGGTGTTTATCTCGATAATACGAGTAACAATAAAATTTAATTTGTGGTTTTAGAGATATGTGATTAGATTCAATAACAATTAATAATCAAGAAATATAAAGTAGAAATGAAAAAAATAAGTGAATCATACCAAAGTTACGCAACAGTGGTGACCTCGACCTTCGGGACCTCGAGGTAGATTCGAAGAAATAAGAACAATTAAGTAAGAAAAGTAAAGTAAGAGCAGTAGAGCTAAAGGACAATTATGATGAACAGTAAGAGAGAGAAGTAGATATATTTTTGCCAATGTGAGATGGTCTTACGAATGATTGGGGTCCCCTTTATATAATAGGGGAATCCTAAATAAGGTATATTCCTATTTACAGTAAGGGATATTCTTGGTACAACTGTCTAACTGCCTAGTATGGAATCGTACAATCTTATTGCGGGATTTGTGCCATGATCTTGGGGGATGTGACAGAAATCTATCTCATTCTGTTACATATCTATAACGGTACTATTTTGGGGTCGAGCATACTCATCTTCGGTACTCCTCGTACTCCTATCTCAGGACCTTGCGTTCCATCTTCGATCTCGAGTCTGGTCCATTGAGCTCGAACTTGACTTCGCCCGGACTCAGGCTCAGGATGGACCCTCGAGAATATAAGTCGGAGGCATATGATTTTGATAGTATACAAATAGTCCCCGCATTTCTTAGAGTAGGTCGATAAGAAACGATTAGATCTTTGATGCCTGATGCCTCAATCCTGATGTCAATCTCGTGATGACAACCATTGAAGTGACTGAAAGGTTGCTTTTTGTGAGGTTCCCAAAGTTATTAATTGGAAGCGACTGACGGTCGGCTATTTGTCTTCCTCAATATGCTTAAGTGGCTTCTATAAATAGATCAACTTCACAATTTTGCAAACTTTATTCTCACATTGTTTTCAAACCTCATTAGCCCTTTCAACTTTTCTGAATTCTCCCTTTTCTTCTATTTTGCCCTTATTTCATCATCAACCTTCTCTATTCTCTTGAATTTCTGAATCACAATGGCTAAGACATCTAAATCGGTTCCCCAAAAAGAAAAAGCTTCTTCATCTTCTCTATAAAAGCCCCAGAAAATTTTGCTAAGTAATTTAAGATTCGTGGTGCCAAGGTAGGCTAATTATTTTATTTTGCGTGCAAATGAGGATTCATAATATAATGGATATCAATTGGATACTTTAATAATCTTATAAGTCATATTATAAGTAATTTGGGGTCTAAGGAGTGGCCTAAGTCTAAGCCAAGTCGAAAAATTTCATAATAGACTAAAGTTGTAGATAAGTACGCACAAGAACTCATTTTGGACAAGCATATATCTGTTTATATAAGGTGTTGTACGAATTATAAACTATCAAATTAAATCTCTTTGATTCTAGTTTCCAATGCATCAAAATGTTCGTCATTTGGATGTGTATACGGAAAGTTATGACCTATTTTACTGGACCTGTGTCAGATGCGCGTCCGCGGCACGGCCGTGGCACGATCACGGTAAATCTGGGTGTTTCTGCCACCGAACACGATGTGAGCGCGGCCCGGGAGCAGTTTGACCGCGGTCGCGCGCCTAGCAGCCCTATAAATACCGCACCAGGATTTGTTTGAGCTAGGACTTGCTTTATCAAGGGGAATCCGTCCTGTACTTCCCTCCTATGATCCAAGGTAATGTTTTTGGAGTATTTTGAGTTGATTACTACTCCTAAACACTTATATTAACAAGGATTAATCTTAAAAATCCACAGATTCCCATTCAAATCCCTAAATTGATCAAGAACACTACAAGTGGGGATTTTCAAGATTCTTACTACAAGAGGTATGTCTATCATATCTTACTACTCTATGGTGATTATTTATGTATGATATATACGTTAGAACTCATAGAATGGTGATTGGAAGCCATAGGTGCCTAACCTAGGTTGTGTTGGTGTTGTAGAGATGGTGAGATGAGTTATTGGGGTATGATTCTTGGGTGTAATACAATTATGTATCCATGCATGTACAAATTAGGTTGTGGGATGATTGTTGAACATAAATAAGTAAGGATTGGGTTGGGGAATGAAGAAAATCTCGTGAAAGAGATTTAAAATCAAGATGTTCAACTAGTATTTGATAAAAGACTCAAATGAGCTCAAACCATGAATATCTTCCTAATTTGTGTTTAATTTTGTTATGTCTCAAAATAGATTGGGATTGCTAGAATTTTCGGAACATCGTAGTAACTTAAGGAAAGCTTCAACAAGTTATGTATGGATAAAACCACCTCTTCAAATTGAGCTCCCATGGTGTCTCTGCATATGTTGTAAGTCCGGAATTTGAATTATGAAGTATTTGCTATTTCAAAGGATTTGGTCTTTTAAGATTGTATGTGAAAGGTGTGTCTCAATGTGTTCAATGTGCTATTCTTGGTAATTAGGTATATGTGAAGAATCTGAAATATATGCTAAATTAACTAGATCTCAAGTCGAGTTAAATTGTGACTATTGTGCCAAATCATGAGAATTCCTCTCTATGCTTATAAGTTGAATTACTCTTGTATGTGCCCATTATCTTAACTTGCATGTTTGATGTTGAAAGTGATAGTGATGTGGATTGAGAGTTATGAAATATGGCCTTGTTCCAAGTATAATGTCATAACTATTGCCCCAAGTGCCGATGAACTATTTCATGTGAAACCAAAGATTGAAGTGAGATGGATAACGGAAAAAAGGGTCACATCTTGAAAGACGGCTTAGCTGATCGGATTGTGATCGGACTCCATGTTATACACACATGGTGGTAATGCATTGATAATTAAAATCGGAAAGTGAGACTGAAATAAGGGTAACGTCTTGGTAAGACGGCTTAGCCGATCGGGCCGTAATCGGACTCCGCACAAAGAAATGGCGGTAATGTGGATGATGATGCAATGAAATGGAATGCCCCAATCTAAAATTTCAGAAATTATGTGAAAAATATGTGAACTTCTTATATTGTTGGTATGGTGCTTATTTGGAACTGTGTTTTCCTTATGATTTCTTTTACTCTTGTATGGATGTTATTTCTAATTGGATGGTGTTTAGTTATACATACTAGTGCTATTTGATGGCACTAACATCCCTTTTGTCAGTGGCACTACGTCTTTAAATGGATGTAGGTATTTCCATAGAAGGTAATATTGGTCGGAGCTAGTACCTCATCATCCTTTCAGCTGAATTGGTGAGCCCCACTTCGTTTCGGGGGCCTGTTTCATCTGTATATCATGTACTTTGTATTTGAGGTATATCTAGAGACTTTTTATCGGTATTTTCATATTATTCTTTAGTTTTATTTAGAGGCTTCGTAGACAGGTGTGGGTGTGTCGGGTATTGGAATTAAAGTGCAAATATTGATGTTTTCCAATGATGTTTAAAACTTGTAATATCTTTAAAATTGTGAACGAAGTTGTTAATAGAATTTGATTAATGGAGTCCACCTCCTTTTCATTCATGAATTAGTTTGGTTAGAATGAAACTTAACATGCTTGCTCAGTTGGGCTTACTCAGTTGAGCACCGATCGTGCTCCTTGGATTTTGGGGAGTGACAAACTTGGTATCAGAGCCTAAGGTTTTAAAGTGTCCTAGGATGTCTCGGAGCCGTGTCTAGTAGAGTCTTTCTTATCGGTGTGTAGTCGACCACATCTATAAGTTGGAGGCAATTCGGACATTTAGGAATTCCACCTTTCTTTGATAATCCAGATCGTGCAGTTGAGCTCAAGATAGGGAGATAATTTTCTTGCTATGTCCTATTCTCTGAATGAGTTATCTTGATTCCATAACCCACAAGTTTGAAACATTAAGGAGGGAATGATCCCACCATTGAATCTAAGGTAGATTGCCCAAGCGTTTGTTAGAAGAATGTATCGAGCCATGGAGGGATTGGTAGAACTTTTTGCTAAGGGGAGTACCCTTGTTCCTATTAATATCAATGCACCACCAGATAATATTAGTATGTTACCAACGACCATTAGGGATGTGGAGTCGAGAGGCATCGGTTAAGTTATTTCCCAATCAACCTAAAGTCACCAAGTAAGTCACTCCCTAGTACATTATTATGAACAACACAAGAATTTTACTCATTACATGTCTACATCATTATTGAAGAGTCCTCATAAACATGGTTTTAATAAGAGGTGATTCACAAAAACTTGTGTGTACCTACTCCTTGAAGGAGACATATTGTTCGTGAATTTGCTCTATCACAAAATTCTCTTATATAATCCTCTTATGGAATTAAGTTCTATAAATACGCCCTTGAATGGAGTTATAACTCTTGAATAGGCCTAAATTCTCAATAGGGGACTACATCCGATGAATTAGTTACAAAATCTTTTTATGGACGACGTCTGCTCATTTGTGCCTATGCATGCACCATCGTAAAGTTCTCCTATGTTGTGTCATGTTCGATGTAAAGCATCCCAGTGTTACGATCCTTCTCGAGTCACTCTTTTACTCACTTGTGTATATGGCTTATATGGTTTGAACAATCACTCTACTCTCTTGCGAGTATGGCTTATATGGTTTGAAAACTCACTATACTCGCTTGCGAGTATCATCATGAAAGCTTCTCAATGTCTAGTAACATAAGAGCATAACTTAACACCTATCACAGGAGTGCATGTCAATTGAAATGGTCACTGTGTGCATGAAGTCTCTCTGAAAACTTAGATCCTCATATACCCATCATAGGAAGATCTTGTGTCGCCATTTTAGTATAACTTTTGTGTCCACTTGGGACATCCCGCAGTAAGTAGCTCACTTTGTTCCTAATATCATGGTTGCTCGTGAAGTGGTCATGTATAGCAGTTGGAAGTTAATATAGCAGAAGCATGTCTATCTCATAACAAATATTTATTTTCTCTTTACACCTCCACAACATGTGATAATTGTGTTTCTTTGTTAATTAATTCATTGTGCTAGTTTCCCCACACTTTTTCGATACCCATGAGAGAGTATATCCTTCTATGAGTCATTGTAACACTTCCTTTCTCGTAAGGAACCTTACCAGGCTCTCCATCAAGACCACGTACACCTTTAGAGGTTATCGTAGCACAACGCTTGTTTCTCTAGTTTTATGTATTTCATTAGCATTTTGGTACTTCTCAAGTCAAATCCATGGAGAATTCATTATGAACATATGCTCACCCTCCATGATTATTTTATATTATCTCATTGGGTTCCCACCTCACTTTGAGTTCATCAAGGGTTGATAGCATGTCGCAATTGCTGAGCTTGAATGACCTCCTTTCGATAATAGATTAACTACACATGTGCTAGTCCAACGATTTGCTTATCAGTCTAACTCTCGCCTTTTGGTTTTGGGTTGACCAAGGAACAATACACCTAGTAACACATTCATATGTAAAAGCTTTTCTCTCATTTAAGTCTTATAGTGTCTCCCAATTTGGCTAGTAATAGTTGGTTGTGTAGAAGTGTGTTTTAGTGCTTCATTGTGAAGTAGAGTTGCAAACATAATTCGATTTTTGCATTCTGGAGCTATACATCACATGACTACATACAAAGATCTTCTTTCAAAAAAATTTAGCTTCTCGTAATCTCCACCCTTCCTAGTGGTTAGAATGTAAAGGTTACTTCCATAGGCTCTCTCACTTTCATTTCATTTACCTTGAATCATGTGTCATTTCTCCATATTTTTCAATACGATCTTATCTCATTTTCTCGACTAGCTATCCAACTATATGATTCAATTCAATTAACCTCACTTTTATGTATTCTACAAGCCCTCATTTCTAAAAAAGACATTGGAAGTGGGTAAATTCCCCTTTACCATAGACTTCTAATGTATTCAACTCAGTTTAAGCTTGTTGGTTCCAAATGGTTCTCTTTAGTTTTGCTTTCCTACTATCTATTTTATCTGATAACTCTCATTGTAAAACTCATTTTATGTTTTATGGTATCAAAGAGGAAGTCTTATAGAATCAAGGATGGGGACATATTCCTTTTGTTAGAATAAATAAATATTGATGGTATTCCTTGTAGATGTTCTTGTAATAAATATTTACCTTCTCTGCCTGTCCCTGTGACTAGATAACCTAGTTTACTTTTTCTTGATAAATGCATTAGTATGTCTCATTCTTTCAAACTTATCCATGTGAGCACTTTGAGGCCTTGTTTTAGACCAACTCGTAATAGTTTTAAGTACTTTCTAGCCATTGTTAACGATTTTTTAGGGCTACGTGGGCTTGTCTCATGAGTTCCAAAAGTAATGATTTCCCCTAAGTTAAAACTTAAATTGCCATGATTTCAAGCAAAAGTGCATCCCCTTTTCAGAAGTCTTAAATGGGTCGGATTGGATGAGTTACGTGATCTTCTGCTCACTCGGCTTCTAGGATTATTGACAAAGTCATTGTCATGCGCGGGAAATTTTGCTACCCCTAGAATTTCACCCCTTAATAAGGATAGGAACTTTAACTGTCTTTCCTCCTAGAGCGTTACGTCAACTATTGAAACCCCTCTAACCAATACATGATTTCACCCCTATGGTAGGAGTTCCTAGCTAGGTGGTTTCACTCGTGAAAGGTTGAGATTAGATGTCATTAGATTTTTGCAGATATCATGAGCATATTAATTTGGAAGACCAATTGTTGTATCTTTAGTTATCTCATCTAAGGTCAATTATCAGGAAGGGTTAAGCTCTTTGAAACATGACAATCTCATAAGTGTTAAACTTCTTTCCATTCTCATGGCTTGTGGCATATATTCCTTGTGTTAGTTAAAGGAAGGAGTGCAATTCAACTTCATGTGTTTTGAATCCCATATTGCATTCAAGGTGCCAGAGTATTCTTATTCTTGATATATGGATTTCCATACACTCCAAGAGACGACTGAGTCACGTACTTAAATATTCCTCCTTAATGGTTCCTATTGCCAATGTAAAAGTTACCCCTATGCCTTATTTGTCTAATAGTTGATGTCGTCACAATGATTAACCATGTCAGTATTGTTAGTAGTAATCTTTATGTCTATTAGCATATAACCTCATGAAATACTCTACTCAGCACATTAATGGATTCTTGAATAATTCCAGCCTGATCTTGTACTCTGTTGTTCCTCATTGTATTAGATCTATTGGGTATTGTAGGTTCAAATGAGTTAAAGAGGAAGCTTCGCAATGTGATCACATATATTTGATAGGTAATTTTTGTGGTCAGATTATGATAGCACATCTTAGAGTAACTGTTGAAGGTCATCAAGGGTTTAGTGTGAGTGTTCGTCTAGAGATTTAGAGTTTTAAAGGGTGAAAAGGTTATTCTCAATATTTTTCCTGAAGATGTTATGTGAGTTGATAATGAAGGTTGCATAGGTGTATTCCATATTAGGCCTCACTAGGAGTTTGAAGTTTGCCCATAGTTGTTCGCCATGTATTTTGTGTATTCACATGTCTATGTCTAAGAAGGTAGTTGATGATCCTTTGTGTATCATTCCGGTGGAAATTATTGAAGGCGAAGTTAATGGATAGTTAGCTTATGCGAGATATCTAGTTATCATCCTTGTTAGATAAGTTTGGAGGTTGGAATGTTTCCCTAAATGTGTTATGGCAAAACTTGTAAGTCGAGGAGGCCACCTTGAAAGTCGAAAGTGTCGTGGAAAGAAAACATTTTCGCTTATTGTATAACAATTGGTTTTTATTTGAAAGGTACCTTGTAGGTGTTGTGATTAAAAAATGTGCAGTCCATGTTCAGGTATCACTATGATAATGTAGTGTTTGTAATTGTGAGACTGGTGTTGTTGATATATACATTGTGGTGCTTTGTCGAGTTGTGGATGAATTGTTAGGATGGTCCTGGCGTATCTCGGGCAGGTAGATAGGCCCAGTTACAAGGGAAACTCTGCCGAATATTTTGAAAAATTTGGGAGTTAGTCAAAATTTAGAGAGTTAAAGATGTATGAGAAAGGAGATAAGTTATACTAAGTATTTGCATATTGATTCCAATTATATGTCAAGGACGAATGATCCTAAACAGGGGAGGATGTAAAGCCCCTGAAAATTTTTCTAAGTAATTTAAGATTTCGTGGTGCCAAGGTAGGCTAATTATTTCATTTTGTGTGCAAATGAGGATTCATGATATAATGGATATCAATTTGATATTTTAATATGTGTAGTGAGTCATATTATAAGTGATTTGGGGTCTAAGGAGAGGCTTAAGTCTAAGCCAAGTTGGAAAATTTTATAATAGACTAAAGTTCGAGATAAGTACGCACATGACCTCACTTTGGATAGGCATATCTCCGTTTATATAAGGTGTTGTGCGATTTACAATCTATCAAATTAAATTACTTTGAGACTAGTTTCCAATAAATAAAACTGTTTGTTATTTGGAAGTGTATACAGAAAGTTATGACAATTTTAGCGAACCTATGTCAGATGAGCATCGACGGCGCGACCGCGGGAAAACTGGGTGTTTCTACCACCCAACACGGTGCGAGCGCGGTATGAGCGTGACCACTATGTCCTGGGCACGGTATGATCGCGGTTGCACGTCTATCATACCTATAAATACCCCAAGACCGGGTTGGAGCGTCTCTAAGTCATTGTTTGAGTTAGGGCTTGCTTTATCAAGGGGAATCCGTCCCATACTTCCCTTATATGATCCAAGGTAATGTTTTTGGAGTATTTTGAGTTGATTACTACTCCTAAACACTTATATTACCAAGGATTGATCTTGAAAATCCATAGATTCCCATTCAAATCTCTAAATTGATCAAGAACACTACAAGTGGGTATTCTCCAGATTCTTACTACAAGAGGAATGTCTATCATCTCTAAATACTCTATGGTGATTATTTATATATGATATCTAAGTTAGAACTCATGTGATGGTGATTGGAAGCCATAGGTGCCTAACCTAGGTTGTGTTGGTGTTGTAGAGATGGTGAGATGGGTTACTGGGGTATGATTCTTGGGTGTAATAGTATTATGTATACATGCGTGTACAAATTAGGTCGTGGAAGGATTCTTGAACATAAATAAATAAAGATTGGGTTGGAGATGAAGGAAATATTGTAAAAGAGATTTGAAATCAAGATGCTAAACTAGTATTTGATAAAATGCTCAAATAAGCTGAAACCATGAATACCTTCCTAATTTGTGTTCAATTTTGTTATGTCTTAAAGTAGATTGGGATTGCTAGAATTTCCGGAACATCGTAGTAACTTAATGAAAGCTTAAACAAGGAATGTCTAGCTAAAACCACCTCTTCTTAGAAATTGATCTCCCATGGTGTCTTTGCATATGTTGTAAGTCCAGAATTTGAATTATGAAGTATTTGCTATTTCAAAGGATTCGGTGTTGCAAGATTGTATGTGAAAGTTATGTCTCAAAGTGTTCAATGTGCTATTCTTGGTAATTAGGGATATGTGAAGATTGTGAAATATATGCCAAATTACCTAGATTTCAAGTCGAGTTAAATTGTGACTATTATGCCGAATCATGAGAATTCCTCTTTGTGCTTATAACTTGAATTGCTCTTGTATGTGCCCATTATCTTAAATTGCATGTTTGATGTTGAAAGTGAAAGTGATGTGGAATGAGAGATATGAAATATGTTGTAGTGCCAAGTATGATGTGATAATTGTGGTCCCTGTCACACCTCCCTTTTTACTACCCAAACATGCGTAAGGTGTATAAATACACTTGTAGGGTATACCCCGACGCTCAATTACCCGAGACGGATAAAATAACGTAAGGGAAGGAGTTTTTCCAATTAAAGGACAATCGGTTCGGGATTTTATTAGAGATTAATCAGAGTCGCCACTTGGGAATGACAATGGTGTCCCAAGTCACCGGTTGATCCCGAATCCGAGGAATTTTGACTCTTTAAAATGTCTGCGAAGCAGAGGTCCGGATAAGGAACTCTGTTAACCCGGGAGAAGGTGTTAGGCACTCCCGGATTCCGTGGTTTTAGCACGGTCGCTCCACTGTCATTTTTGACTTTTGTTTGACTCAGTTATAGATTTTAACAACATAATGTGCTTTTGCGTTAAATATCATTTTTAGGAATTTGCGGTATCGCGAAAACACGCCTCGAGTCATACCGCAACCAGTACGCCTATGACTTTTGGTGTATTTCAGCTTTACCGAGATTTGGATTTGAGTCGCACCAAGTGCACACTCATTCAATGGAAGGTATATTAAAGTCGTGCCCTAAAATAATCTATCGGCTTTAATTAACTTTGGGAAAGACCGTAAAATTCGCTAAACGGTCTTCCCGAACCTATGCTTTTTATAACAAATTTATTTTGAGGGCCCCGCAATTGTATATTTTGTGCGGCGAGGCTTGTCTCATTTTTATTTAAAGGTAGACCTACGAATAACTACGATTTTTTATTCCTTATTTGTCAAATGCCCAAACCATTGGATTTTGTGACTATAATGAGAACAATAATGCTGGAGCCCGTATGCGTGAACCCTCCACATTTCATGTCTATAATGTTTCAGAACAATTCTCCAAGTTTTTAACGTTTCTACCCAATTACAATGTTGGGTCTTGCGTTTAACTTTGGATTCATAGATATATTTAATAGATCAATCCACTACTTTAAATGATAAACTGTTTGAGTAATCCAATGTTAATATGAATATTGTTGAAGCCTACTGTATCAACACTTCAGTCTCGTCATCACAATTTCACAAAAACAGTTTGAAAGTGAAGATGACAGTATGTGTTCATGAAGAGAAATATGGCCTCAATTAGTCACCTAATATCAACTAACTTATAATAATATACAAACAATTATACTAAAGCTAGTCTATGAATATCGATATGAGTAGACATTTTATTCAAAAAAATCCAAAATCAGTCTAAATCTCTTAGAATCAATCCAGTATCAATACGAGTTGAATTTGAACTATCTTATCTACTATCAAATGCAAATTCATTCACGATGAGTCAGTCTCTTCAGCATTACAAATATCAAATGAAAACAAAGGCATTCTATTGTAAGAATATCAACACACTTGATTTTGCAAAAAACAGTACAGATTCAATAATCGAACTTCCTATTGCCAGGGGGTAGAGTGTACCTGAAATGGCAAGGAAATGGAATATGAGAGGAAAAATCAGCCAAAGTAAAACACACCAGTAACAATCGGCAACAGCAATTCAGTGATCAACAGCAGTGAATAAAACCCAGGAATGATGCTTTTATAGCAGAAACAAATCAAAAAACAGCCTTGATCTTCAAATCCCAGAACTTCAAATTACTTCCAAAAAAACCAGATTTCACATTCAAATAACAGTTTCATATTGATTTGTGACTGATTCTCCTATTGTTTTTGTATTTTTTGATATGTATTTGAAGGTATAAAAGAAGAAAATGAATCTGAAGTGTTACTTTCAGATCTGAAAATTAGCAAATATTTTTTGGGATTTTTTCTAGGTTTATTTGGTTCAAAATGCTAAAAAAAAGACTCTAAAAATCAGATGGAAACCCCCATTATTAATGCTAAAATCACCTATTTATAGACCCAAAATAAGAAAAATCTGAATACTATTATTTCACTAAAACCCCTTCAATTCTTAGCTTGTTGCACAAGTTAGTGCAAGTATTTATTTGAAATCTACTCTAAAACTCCTTCTAGAATAGTCTACCATGTTCTATTTCCCTTGTATTACCTATTGTGCCCTCATTTCCTTTTCTTATTAACTAAGATACCTTTTGTTATGCCCAAATTACCCTAAAAGCTCTATATTTATAACAACTATGCCAATTCCTATCCCAATTGTACCCCTTCCTCTTTTAAGCTTATTACCACTATACCAATTCTTATTCCCCATTTACCCCTACTTTTTAAGGCTAATTACTTTCCTAAATTCTGTATTTTATCCTTATTTTATCCTATTTTCAGCATTGTATTTATCAAATAGCCACAATTAAGTGACTATTGTTCAATTAGCCAATTGGCCCTTCAACTAATTTAAATTCAGATTAATTCAATAACTAAATTCACATTACATTCATAACCAACCCTAAGCAGTCTTACAAACATAGCCACTTTTGTTTAATTACTCAATTAACAAGACTCGGGGGAACAATTTGATAGATGGTGAGTCTCATCAATCGAAATAACTAACCGAAATTGAATCTATCAAGTAATCGCCCGAGGTTGCTACGAATCGCGTGATTTCAACTATCGACTTAATTTGAACCTAAAATTGTCTAAGGGACAACTTTCCTAATTGAACTAACAGCTATAACCAATACTAATTTCAAAAACTTTAAAAATGAGTTATTGAATCCAATTAGTGCTTAAACAAGACTGAGAATTAAACCTAGTTCATACTACTATAAGTTAAACTAAATCGACAATAAACTAAGCCAAACTAGAGAACAGGAAGTAGAAACTGGATTAACTAACATAGAATTCCAACAAAATTGAATAAAACTAAAGCTTTCCTAATAATGCCATAAACATAATCATCAATATATTCATATAAAGGAAAGGAAATCACTGAATTCAAACACGTCAAAATTGGAAAAATCAGACTAAAGAGAGACGGGCAGGAGGTTGACTTATTCGAATGGAAAAAAGAAAAGAAGAGAGAAGTAAGAGCAATACCCCTATTCTGTTACTATCCAAACTGTTAAAACAATTGACATAAGAACCAAAAATCGGAAATTCACCAATTTAACAGAAATAAGAAAAAGCCTAATTCCGTGAAATCTGAAAAATCTACAAATAGACAGAAATTATCAAAAGTCTAATAGAATCTAACAACTATCGGAAACTAATAGAAAACAAATAGAATCAAAATCAAAAGTTATCATTTAAACAGAAAAATCTAACAAAAACGGAACAAACTAATAGAAATCAATTTTAACAGAAAATCTAACGAACTAATTAGGAGGGGACCAGACGGATTCAAGAAGCAATTAATGGTGTTTTTATTCGAAATATTAATCGGAAAGTATATGAGCAGAACATACTTCATTTGACAAAAATCAAGCATACACAAGAAGAATTAAAAAGAGAAAAACTTAGCTTCATCGCGACTGTTTTCTTTTTTCTTGTTTTCTGTTTTTTTTTTCTGTTTTCTCTTCACTTTTCTTTGTTTTCTCTTCATTTTCTTCAACGAACTTCGAATCTTGAATTCCCGGCGACTCTTTATTTGAAGACTTCTTGAAACGGACTTGTTCTTGAATTTTCAGCACCCTTTTGGGCTTAGAAACCTAGTGCCATAGCCGAGAGTGTTGGAAGAAAGAATTGGTGTGAATTTTAAGTGGTTTTGGTGGCGGCGCCGCCATGGGAGGGGGTGGCGGCGCGGCTAGGGTTTAGTATTTGGGGAGATTGGTTGGGTTTTGGAAGATACTACTTAGAGAAATGAGATGAGGAGGAGGTGAGGAGTATTTTGGTGTTACTTTGGCCGTGAAAGGTGGCCGGCCGCCGCCATGGGTGGCGGAACCCTAGCGGCGGCAAATGAGATGAAAGAGAGAGAGATGCGGCTATTTTGTGTTTGGACATAAGAGATTGAAATGTTTAAGGTTTCTTGTGTTTTGATACACTTAGGTTGTAATGGAGAATGGGAGCCGTTAGATTAGGATCAGGGAACGGCTGAGATCAAAACACTACTGGACCGGGTATGGATAAGGGTCGTTTGGGCCGGGCGGCTGGGCTGGGGACTGGGGCGGCTGAGAGGGATTTGGGCCGCTGGGGGTTGGCCGACTTGGGCCGGTAATCCGGTTGGCAATATTGGCCCAACTCTTTTTTTGCCTTTGTTTTTCTCTTTGTTTTCTCTTGTATTGTATTTTTTCCTCCTCTTCTTTTTTTTGTATTTTATTTTCTTTGTATTTTCTTATATTGTATTTTGTATTTTATTCTTCTTGCCTTGTAATTATTTGGAACTAATTAAAACTAACTAATTACCCTCTTTTTTGGCAATTTTTAATTTTAAAAAAGCTAACTAATTTTTGATTTTTTCTTTAATTTGTTAAAAAATGAATTAACTTCCTAAAAAATGCAATTTTTTGTATTTTCATTTATCACACGCAAATAACATGCAAACAACTAACACAAAACTCACAAAAAATTATAAAAATAATAAAAAATCATTTATTTTGAGTTTTATAGGAACAACTCATGTGTAGGGTAAAAATCACGTGCTCACAGCTGCCCCTCTTTGCTCGGGGACACGAAGAGTTTCCGTGCAAAGATAAGTGAGCAATTATGAACGATTTTTACCCGTTCGAGTATTCCATTGTGAAGCATTTTGAAAAGTTTTGACCGCACCCTGCTTCAGAAGTTGCCTACATATCCTGGGCTAAACAGGAATCAGGTCAGTGTAGTTCGGGAAGGTCTGGTAGCTGGGACTACCAAGGACTGTGATCTCACTGCTGTTGCTGTTGTTACTGCTGTCATTGCTGACTGACTCCTTATTACACCAGGGTAAAGATAAAAGGAGCTAGCCTAAGCTACAGCCTATGAATCACAAAAAATCCTATCTATGTCTTCCAACTCGTTTTTGTATTTTCTTGATCTTGTGTCTTGTATTCCTTGCAACGGCATTCTTGTTATTGCCTTCAACTTGTATCTTCGCTCCAATGGCATTCTTGTTATTGCCTTGAACTTGTTCAACTTTTCACCGGCATTCTTGTTATTGCCTTGACTTGTTCAACCTCTTCAATATGAAATCTTTCGTCCATTCTCCAGGTGGACCCCTGCTTGTGACTAAATAAACAACCAAAGAAAGATTTTTCTGCCCCAGTATGGTGACTGGGCACATCATGTTATTGAATGTCCGAAATTTTTTTCTTTTCATATTTTTCTCTTTTTTTCTTTTTCTTTTCTTCTTTTTTTTTCTTTTAAAATGCAGATATGTATGAAATGCGATGCAGAAAAATATTCCCGTATTTGAAGGTGGGCACCTAACAGAAATTAAACGTGCAGTGCAGAAATGTATTCCCGTATTAGAAGGTGGGCGCCTAACAGAATTTAAACGTGCAATGCGATGCAGAAAATATTCCCGTATTAGAAGGTGGGCGCCTAACAGAAATTAAACGTGCAATGCAGAAATGTATTCCCGTATTAGAAGGTGGGCGCCTAACAGAAATTAAACGTGCAATGCAGAAATGTATTCCCGTATTAGAAGGTGGGCGCCTAACAGAAATTAAACGTGCAATGCAGAAATGTATTCCCGTATTAGAAGGTGGGCGCCTAACAGAAATTAAACGTGCAATGCAGAAATGTATTCCCGTATTAGAAGGTGGGCGCCTAACAGAAATTAAACGTGCAATGCAGAAATGTATTCCCGTATTAGAAGGTGGGCGCCTAACAGAAATTAAATTGCCATTCCATTCTTCAGGGGGGCACCTGACTCCAACAACAAACTTCGAAAATAAATCTTAAAGTAAAATGCCATTCCATTCTCCAGGCGGGCACCCTGACTTCAACAACAATTTAAAACTTCAACTAAAACTTAAAGTAAAATGCCATTCCATTCTTCGGGCGGGCACCCCGATTTCAACAACAAACTTCAAAAATAAATCTTAAAGTAAAATGCCATTCCATTCTCCAGGCGGGCAACCTGACTTCAACAACAATTTAAAACTTCAACTAAAACTTAAAGTAAAATGCCATTCCATTCTTCGGGCGGGCACCCCGATTTCAACAACAAACTTCAAAAATAAATCGCCATTCCATTCTTCGGGCGGGCACCCCGATTTCAACAACAAACTTCAAAAAATAAATCGCCATTCCATTCTTCGGGCGGGCACCCCGATTTCAACAACAATTTAAAACTTCAACTAAAACTTAAAGTAAAATGCCATTTCATTCTTCGGGCGGGCACCCCGATTTCAACAACAAACTTCAAAAATAAATCGCCATTCCATTCTTCGGGCGGGCACCCCGATTTCAACAACAAACTTTAAAATAAATCGCCATACCATTCTTCGGGCGGGCACCCCGATTTCAACAATGATTAAAAACTTCCTCTTTTTGGTATTTCTTTTTACCAATTGTCTCTCATCTGGGAATTTCTCCACTTATCGTCAAACTTTCCTCTTTTTTGGGTGTTTTCTATTTTTCCACATTGGTCACATTCGCTTTAAAGTGAATAATGACACTTTGTTCCTGCATGAATCATGAAACAAAATTTATTAGATATAACTGCTGGCAACTGGCATCTGCCGTCCCTGCCTCTTATTGCTTTCCTCTTTTCTGCTTTTCTCCTGCTGTGTGGATTTTCAGCTGCCTATCTCTTGCGAACTCTTTTTTTTGTATTTTCTCACTTTTTCCATTTTTGTTTGTTTTCTTTTCCTTTGGCCATGTTTGCCAAGCTTCCTTATTTCCTTCCCAACTCTTCCTTTCTGATCCAGTGTTGTTTCAACTTTCATTATCAGGAGCTGGTAGTTAGAACTTATCTGGGTATTTGCTGGCTGATTCCGCTGACCATGCCATGTATTTAAACTCTGACCCAGTTCGTTCCAATCATTATTCTGTCTCCCAATTGTTTTCAACCCAAACCGATACTATTTTTTGTTGCTTTTCTCTTTTCTGGTAGTCCTCACGATCGCCCTACGGTACCTCGAAAGGTTTTCACCAATAAGACTCTCTCGTTTATTCTCTCAACCTCACAATCGTCTCACAGTGCCGGCTAAGGTTTTCACTGATGAGACTCTCTCATTTTTTATTTTTTTTTTTCCATTTTTCCTTTTTGTATTTTGTTTTCTGTTCCACGGGTATTGTCCGATACTTCGCTCCTCCTTCGTTGTATTCGTTGTCATTTCAAAATCGATCAGAAGGTCTTTCTTTGGACTGTAACATGGCTTTTGGACGGGTTAAGAAAGAAAGATATAAAGGCTCAAAATTTCAACGAGGGTTAAACATATTTACAACTCTCGGAATTATTAAAACATAACTTCTGCCCCAGTTTCAATATGTGGGGAATTTTTGGATTTTTTCTTTATTGTGACTGAACCTCAGAGAGGCTGCCTACGTACCCTTTCGGGATCAAGTCAGACGTAGTTCATCCAACTTCAAAAGTTAGATGGATTTCTTTTTGACTTTTTCCCGATTTTTGTCTTTTTCTCTTTTTTTTTTTTTTTCATTTCATTTCTTTTTTCATTTTTTTTTATTTTTCCATCATTTCACTTTTTCATCTTGGCAATTTCAATCCTATTGCGCTAGAGCGATTCCGAGAGAGGGATATGAAATAATATATTCATTGAGGCTCAAAGGGGTTATCAATGGATAAAGTGTTTGGATAGAGAATAAAACGCCTTCGTCATTTCAATTCCAAAAACACAACAAAATACAAAACACATAATTGAAAAGGAATCATACATAGTATCTTTTGACCGCATCTGAATTGATAGCAGTCTCTACGCACTTTCCTTCAACATCTGTTAAATATAATGCTCCATTGGACAACACCCGTGATACCACGAACGGTCCCTGCCAATTTGGCACAAATTTGCCCTTTGCCTCGGCCCAATATGGTAAGATACGCATCGCAACCAAAATGAGCCTATGCCTATTGGAAGCTGTTGGCTCTATCGGACCAATAACATTTATGCCCCTGTTTCAAAGCAAAGAAAAATATGTTAGTTTAAATGCGGTGATTGGTTGTGGCCTTGAACTTTGATGGCGACTGCTTTCCACTCGAGCGCCTTGCCTGTTCACCGACTATCCATTTTTACTTCTTCTTTGTTCAAAATCCACCTCTCTTTAGGTATGTATATTGTCCCTTTCTTGACGGATACCACAAACTTCGATCTCGATTCCTTTGATGACTCCACTTGACAACCTTTGGTCTTTCTCTTGTAAGAAGACATACCCCCTCTCTGTTCGAACCCCGTACTTCCATTTGCTATATTTTCCCTGAGTTGGCACCTTGCCGACCCTTGTGTCTTGCATGATCCTCATTGCACATGTTGCTCTTGTGGGCTTAAATCACTGGCCTTGTCATCCCAGACCTACGACAATTGTCGTGTTGGCTAAATCCCATCTTGTGCAATTGGAAAATTTGGTGGCAAATTTTGAAATCATTTCTATACTTGTTATGACCTGACTGACTCGATAAGAAGGAGGGTAAAACAAAGTGTGAAGAATAAAGAGAAAGGAAAATACAATTCCTAACAAGAAACCTACAGACGAATGACCTAACGGATTTTAAATACCGACTCTAGCGACCTTGACACGCACTTTTGGCCTTCTCCGTATAGCAAAGTTGATGTTCAACTCTTGTTGCAAAGTTCTGCCGTGAAACCGGTCTTCAATACTTCATTTCTTTGATTTGATCCTTAGTCGACTTGCAGCGCCCGTAGGGTTTTCGCCAACAAGCCTCTCTCATTTGATCTTTCTTTCTCTCAACTCGCCGTCGCCTTACGGTGCCCGTGCGGGTTTTCACCGATAAGACTCTCTCATTTTGACTTCTCTCATCTTGGAGTCTCGTGGTGGTTTGAGTTCTTCACTCTCCTGGAGTGTTGCCCCTGATGTGATTGACCTTTGTTCGCTTGACTCGGCGTTTCTTGAAGATTGATCGGAAGGTCTTCCTTTGGACCGTAATGCAGGCTTTTGGATGGGGTTTAGAAAAAAGGATATAAAGGCTCGAAATTATTCCAACGTGGGTTAATAATTACAACTTTCGGAATCTTTATTCTTTCAACAACCATAACTTCTGCCCCAGTTTCCTTCTTGGGGGATTTTTTTAGATTTTCGGATTTTTCATTTATTGTGATTGAACCTCAGTGAGGCTGCCTACGTACCCTTTCGGGATCAAGTCAGACGTAGTTCAGACTACGTCCGTATTCATTGTTGCATTTTGACTTCTCTCGATTTTTTTTCTTTTTCTTTTCTTTTTCTTTTTCTTTTCTTTTATCTTCTTTTTTTTATTTTCTTTTCTTCTTTCTTTTTGTTTCTCCATTTGGATTTCTCCGCTCAATCCTCATTTTTGTTGTTGATTTCGAAAGAGGGGTATGAAAGAAAATATAATAAGGCTCAAAGGGGATAACAATGGACGAAGTGTTTGGGTAGCCGAATAAAATGCCTTCGTCATTCCAATCTTCAAAACCTACCAAGTACAAACTATCTTTCGACCAAATCACATATTTGCCTTTTGTTTTTGACGATTCTCAATGCCATTGGGCAACAATCTCGATACCATGAATGGTTCCTTAGCTTTGGGGTATTTTTGCCTTTGGCTTTAAATCGATGATGCATTTCTAAGGCATTTCTTTATGTTACGCTTTCCCCAATGTTTACTTGATTCCGGCTTCACAATATTCCAATATGTTTCATTTCTTGCGAGTATCATTACATCTTCAACATTGCTTCATTGTTAAATTGACTTTTAAAATCAAGCCGAGAATTATGTGCATGTCATGTCACTAAAAATCAGTATGAAAAGAACTGTAAAGTGATTAGAAATGGAATGACTAGAAGTGACGGGAAACGGGGAGTTGTATTAAACTGATGAATTGAAACAACAAAACGAACAACAAAACTAACAGACTAGACTAGAATTACAAACCTAGACAGCACTAAACAAATTTATTACTAAACAAAGCAAAGTGGAAAGATAGAAGGGTTTTGACTCTCAAGACAACGTCCGGATTACAACCCTGAAATAACCCGGGCAAAAGAGATGACACCAAAATATACCACCAAAACTCCCAAATGAAGCATATTTCCAATTACCAAGCACAATATCTTTAGCCGCTGACTTCTGCATCAACCATACGGGTGTCGACTATATCCGGATTTTGTACGGCAATGTAGCCTGCATTGATAAGCTCCTGAATTGCCTTTTTTAGCTTCCAACATTTTTCTGTGTCATGCCCCGGGGCGCCTGAGCAATATGCGCACGTTTGAGAAAAATCACACCTCTTTGACCGATGATTTGGCATTTTTATCTGAATTGGTTTCAACATGCCCAGTTGCTTCAACTTGTGGAACAAACTGGCATACGATTCTCCCAAAAGGGTAAGAGACTTTTCTCGTTTCAGTAGCCTCTCATTTCTAAAGGCCTGATTTGGCCTAAAACCTGACCCGTGGGGTTTCTGGTATGCTCGTGGGGAGAAGTAAGGGCCAGGAGAATTACAAGGATATCCATGGGTTCGATATAGAGGGCTTTTAGCAAAGACGACCACTGGACCTTGTCGTTGGGGAGGTTCAACCTGCGGGCTCTGTTTGGGGTCCTGATGAGCAGCCTCGGAAGGGTAATATGGGGCAACATGAGCTTCAGGTGGGTGTTTACTGTCGGGAACAGTGGATGTGATTGGAGCGCATTCCCTGGGAAAAAATAGGTGGACACCGAGTGATGGAGCTATTGGGGTGGCTGGAAAGGCTGTGATAGGCATGTGTATTTGGCATCGGGTTTGGTGTAAGGACAGGGTCCATGAAACTAGGTGGTGGCGGAGGTAGTGCTTTTCCATCCATCGACGCCCGATACATTTCAACCACGTGTTGTCTCAACATTTTGACTTCTGCAACTAACATGTGGTTCCGTTCAACCAACTGTTGTCGGGTGCCGCTACCAACCCACTCAGCCTTGAGATTCTCTGCCATTGTCCTCTGACTTTGTGTTACAGGGAAGAGTTATCTTAGAACCACAACCAACCACCTTCCTGGAAACGGACACAACAAAGCAAAGCTACCATGTCAGCATTAAGGTATCCCGCTTATTGATTCTTTTCTCCTTTTTTTTTTCTTTTTGTGGTTTTTTTCACTTTTCCTCTTTTTTTTTTCTTTTTGTAATTTTCCATTTTTTTTCTTTTTGATTATGGAAATGGTCGAATCCTATGTGGATTGCCTACGTATCATGACCCCGCATGAATCAGGACCGAGCGTAGTTCTTGCAAATTAATGCAAGAAATAAAGAGATATTTATTTGATTTTTTTTTTTTGATTTTTTTTTTCTTTTTCTTTGAAGGAAAATTATAGAAACCGATTCCAACTACAAACTTGTGTAGGAGATTTCTACAAAAATAAAAATATTTTTCGTGTCAATTATGACTATTTTTACAAAATTGGCCACATAATGGCTTATTTGATAAAATGACTATTTTTGCAAAATTTATTTAAGAAAAAGAAAACAATTTTTTTTATCCTGTGGCTCATGGGGCATCGTTCGGCATCACCATGAACCAAAACAAGACTATTTTTCATAAATTGGCCATGTAATGGCTTATTCAGACAAAGTGGCTCTTTTTGCAAAATTTTATTTGAGAAGATGCAAATTCAAAATTTTTATCCCGGGGCCTATGGGGCATCGTTCAGCACCGACACAGGCCAACACAAGACTGAGGAAGTTGAAATGCAAAAATGCGGCTATTTCAGCAAAATTTCGGCCATGTAATGGCTTATTTGATAAAATGGTTATTTTTTGAGAAGTTGAGCGGTGACTCAAACTTGATTTTGCGGATACGGCCTTTCAACGTTTCCGCGAGGGAATATTTCAAGGCTATGCCCGCAAATTATTTAAAATGACTCAAAGTGGCTATTCTTGCAAAAACGGCCTTCGGCGTCCTTTTGAGGGACATTCGGCTTATTTTAAGCAAGAATAGCATCACCCGATTTATTTATAACAAAATCAAAAATTTGACATTTTTTGGTTATTTTTGCAAAACGGGTGTGAACCCGGACTTGATTTTGAGGCTTTGGCCTTGCAACATTTCCACAAGGAATATTTCAAGGTCGTGCCCGCAAATTATTTAAAATGACTCAAAGTGGCTATTCTTGCAAAAACGACCTTCTGGCGTCCTTTTGAGGGACATTCGGCTTATTTTAAGCAAGAATAGCATCACCCGATTTATTTATAACAGAATCAAAAATTTGACATTTTTTGGTTATATTTGCAAAACGGGTGTGAACCCGGACTTGATTTTGAGGCTTTGGCCTTGCAACATTTCCACAAGGAATATTTCAAGGCTGTGCCCGCAAATTATTTAAAATGACTCAAAGTGGCTATTCTTGCAAAAACGACCTTCTGGCGTCCTTTTGAGGGACATTCGGCTTATTTTAAGCAAGAATAGCATCACCCGATTTATTTATAACAGAATCAAAAATTTGACATTTTTTGGTTATATTTGCAAAACGGGTGTGAACCCGGACTTGATTTTGAGGCTTTGGCCTTGCAACATTTCCACAAGGAATATTTCAAGGCTGTGCCCGCAAATTATTTAAAAAGATTCAAAGTGGCTATTTTTGCAAAAACAACCTTCCGGCGTCCTTTCGGAACATTCGGCTATTTACAAAAACGGCATCACTTTGATTTTATTGACAAAAATACACACATTTTTTTTTTGATTTTTTAAAAGGGGTGGTTGGACCCGATGAGGGTTGCCTACGTATCCCACCTAACGGCGAGAATCAAACCTGCGTAGTTCGGTCAGATTATTTGACCAATTATTTCAAAAAATGTTCCACCGATTTTTTCAAATTTTCAAATTTTCCATGTACCTATCTTCTACAAATCATTATTTTCCTCTCTCTCTTTTTCCTTTTTCAACAATTTTTCCAATCTCGGGATTTTTGTCGGTCCGCATAACGATCAAGGACAATAAAATGCAACACATAGCATGCTCGGTCTTTTCAATACCGGGTCACCTGTCCCAGACGGACCCAACCCCCGTGTTGAGTCCCCTAAGTCAAATATGATGCAAATAATCGTCCTAGACCTATGTTCAAAATCTTATGGTTTCATGGATTGCTAGACCGTGTACCCGAGCGGACAACTCGAATCGAGGAGGGGGCTACGTACCGGTGACCCGCGGAGTCAATCGGCTTTGTAACTTATCCGGCCTCTGTTTTCTTAATTCAAGGTGACTTTAACAGAAAGGGGAGTCTCAACCAGTAAGCACATCCCCGAGGGAGAAGAGAGAAGGGTTTTCGGCCCAGTTTTATATACAGTTCACATAATATCGAAGCGATAAAGCACATAGCATGTTATTCAAATCACATAATGAAGTCAAACAAAAACGCGAACGGCAGTTCTAAGGAGCTCGAGTTCTTAAACCCTGAAACCGAAATTCAGGGTTGGGTCCCCAGCAGAGTCGCCAGAGCTGTCACACCTCCCTTTTTACTACCCAAACATGCGTAAGGTGTATAAATACACTTGTAGGGTATACCCCGACGCTCAATTACCCGAGACGGATAAAATAACGTAAGGGAAGGAGTTTTTCCAATTAAAGGACAATCGGTTCGGGATTTTATTAGAGATTAATCAGAGTCGCCACTTGGGAATGACAATGGTGTCCCAAGTCACCGGTTGATCCCGAATCCGAGGAATTTTGACTCTTTAAAATGTCTGCGAAGCAGAGGTCCGGATAAGGAACTCTGTTAACCCGGGAGAAGGTGTTAGGCACTCCCGGATTCCGTGGTTTTAGCACGGTCGCTCCACTGTCGTTTTTGACTTTTGTTTGACTCAGTTATAGATTTTAACAACATAATGTGCTTTTGCGTTAAATATCATTTTTAGGAATTTGCGGTATCGCGAAAACACGCCTCGAGTCATACCGCAACCAGTACGCCTATGACTTTTGGTGTATTTCAGCTTTACCGAGATTTGGATTTGAGTCGCACCAAGTGCACACTCATTCAATGGAAGGTATATTAAAGTCGTGCCCTAAAATAATCTATCGGCTTTAATTAACTTTGGGAAAGACCGTAAAATTCGCTAAACGGTCTTCCCGAACCTATGCTTTTTATAACAAATTTATTTTGAGGGCCCCGCAATTGTATATTTTGTGCGGCGAGGCTCGTCTCATTTTTATTTAAAGGTAGACCTACGAATAACTACGATTTTTTATTCCTTATTTGTCAAATGCCCAAACCATTGGATTTTGTGACTATAATGAGAACAATAATGCTGGAGCCCGTATGCGTGAACCCTCCACATTTCATGTCTATAATGTTTCAGAACAATTCTCCAAGTTTTTAACGTTTCTACCCAATTACAATGTTGGGTCTTGCGTTTAACTTTGGATTCATAGATATATTTAATAGATCAATCCACTACTTTAAATGATAAACTGTTTGAGTAATCCAATGTTAATATGAATATTGTTGAAGCCTACTGTATCAACACTTCAGTCTCGTCATCACAATTTCACAAAAACAGTTTGAAAGTGAAGATGACAGTATGTGTTCATGAAGAGAAATATGGCCTCAATTAGTCACCTAATATCAACTAACTTATAATAATATACAAACAATTATACTAAAGCTAGTCTATGAATATCGATATGAGTAGACATTTTATTCAAAAAAATCCAAAATCAGTCTAAATCTCTTAGAATCAATCCAGTATCAATACGAGTTGAATTTGAACTATCTTATCTACTATCAAATGCAAATTCATTCACGATGAGTCAGTCTCTTCAGCATTACAAATATCAAATGAAAACAAAGGCATTCTATTGTAAGAATATCAACACACTTGATTTTGCAAAAAACAGTACAGATTCAATAATCGAACTTCATATTGCCAGGGGGTAGAGTGTACCTGAAATGGCAAGGAAATGGAATATGAGAGGAAAAATCAGCCAAAGTAAAACACACCAGTAACAATCGGCAACAGCAATTCAGTGATCAACAGCAGTGAATAAAACCCAGGAATGATGCTTTTATAGCAGAAACAAATCAAAAAACAGCCTTGATCTTCAAATCCCAGAACTTCAAATTACTTCCAAAAAAACCAGATTTCACATTCAAATAACAGTTTCATATTGATTTGTGACTGATTCTCCTATTGTTTTTGTATTTTTTGATATGTATTTGAAGGTATAAAAGAAGAAAATGAATCTGAAGTGTTACTTCCAGATCTGAAAATTAGCAAATATTTTTTGGGATTTTTTCTAGGTTTATTTGGTTCAAAATGCTAAAAAAAAGACTCTAAAAATCAGATGGAAACCCCCATTATTAATGCTAAAATCACCTATTTATAGACCCAAAATAAGAAAAATCTGAATACTATTATTTCACTAAAACCCCTTCAATTCTTAGCTTGTTGCACAAGTTAGTGCAAGTATTTATTTGAAATCTACTCTAAAACCCCTTCTAGAATAGTCTACCATGTTCTATTTCCCTTGTATTACCTATTGTGCCCTCATTTCCTTTTCTTATTAACTAAGATACCTTTTGTTATGCCCAAATTACCCTAAAAGCTCTATATTTATAACAACTATGCCAATTCCTATCCCAATTGTACCCCTTCCTCTTTTAAGCTTATTACCACTATACCAATTCTTATTCCCCATTTACCCCTACTTTTTAAGGCTAATTACTTTCCTAAATTCTGTATTTTATCCTTATTTTATCCTATTTTCAGCATTGTATTTATCAAATAGCCACAATTAAGTGACTATTGTTCAATTAGCCAATTGGCCCTTCAACTAATTTAAATTCAGATTAATTCAATAACTAAATTCGCATTACATTCATAACCAACCCTAAGCAGTCTTACAAACATAGCCACTTTTGTTTAATTACTCAATTAACAAGACTCGGGGGAACAATTTGATAGATGGTGAGTCTCATCAATCGAAATAACTAACCGAAATTGAATCTATCAAGTAATCGCCCGAGGTTGCTACGAATCGCGTGATTTCAACTATCGACTTAATTTGAACCTAAAATTGTCTAAGGGACAACTTTCCTAATTGAACTAACAGCTATAACCAATACTAATTTCAAAAACTTTAAAAATGAGTTATTGAATCCAATTAGTGCTTAAACAAGACTGAGAATTAAACCTAGTTCATACTACTATAAGTTAAACTAAATCGACAATAAACTAAGCCAAACTAGAGAACAGGAAGTAGAAACTGGATTAACTAACATAGAATTCCAACAAAATTGAATAAAACTAAAGCTTTCCTAATAATGCCATAAACATAATCATCAATATATTCATATAAAGGAAAGGAAATCACTGAATTCAAACACGTCAAAATTGGAAAAATCAGACTAAAGAGAGACGGGCAGGAGGTTGACTTATTCGAATGGAAAAAAGAAAAGAAGAGAGAAGTAAGAGCAATACCCCTATTCTGTTACTATCCAAACTGTTAAAACAATTGACATAAGAACCAAAAATCGGAAATTCACCAATTTAACATAAATAAGAAAAAGCCTAATTCCGTGAAATCTGAAAAATCTACAAATAGACAGAAATTATCAAAAGTCTAATAGAATCTAACAACTATCGGAAACTAATAGAAAACAAATAGAATCAAAATCAAAAGTTATCATTTAAACAGAAAAATCTAACAAAAACGGAACAAACTAATAGAAATCAATTTTAACAGAAAATCTAACGAACTAATTAGGAGGGGACCAGACGGATTCAAGAAGCAATTAATGGTGTTTTTATTCGAAATATTAATCGGAAAGTATATGAGCAGAACATACTTTATTTGACAAAAATCAAGCATACACAAGAAGAATTAAAAAGAGAAAAACTTAGCTTCACCGCGACTGTTTTCTTTTTTCTTGTTTTCTGTTTTTTTTTTTTTTTCTGTTTTCTCTTCACTTTTCTTTGTTTTCTCTTCATTTTCTTCAACGAACTTCGAATCTTGAATTCCCGGCGACTCTTTATTTGAAGACTTCTTGAAACGGACTTGTTCTTGAATTTTCAGCACCCTTTTGGGCTTAGAAACCTAGTGCCACAGCCGAGAGTGTTGGAAGAAAGAATTGGTGTGAATTTTAAGTGGTTTTGGTGGCGGCGCCGCCATGGGAGGGGGTGGCGGCGCGGCTAGGGTTTAGTATTTGGGGAGATTGGTTGGGTTTTGGAAGATACTACTTAGAGAAATGAGATGAGGAGGAGGTGAGGAGTATTTTGGTGTTACTTTGGCCGTGAAAGGTGGCCGGCCGCCGCCATGGGTGGCGGAACCCTAGCGGCGGCAAATGAGATGGAAGAGAGAGAGATGCGGCTATTTTGTGTTTGGACATAAGAGATTGAAATGTTTAAGGTTTCTTGTGTTTTGATACACTTAGGTTGTAATGGAGAATGGGAGCCGTTAGATTAGGATCAGGGAACGGCTGAGATCAAAACACTACTGGACCGGGTATGGATAAGGGTCGTTTGGGCCGGGCGGCTGGGCTAGGGACTGGGGCGGCTGAGAGGGATTTGGGCCGCTGGGGGTTGGCCGACTTGGGCCGGTAATCCGGTTGGCAATATTGGCCCAACTCTTTTTTTGCCTTTGTTTTTCTCTTTGTTTTCTCTTGTATTGTATTTTTTCCTCCTCTTCTTTTTTTTTTGTATTTTATTTTCTTTGTATTTTCTTATATTGTATTTTGTATTTTATTCTTCTTGCCTTGTAATTATTTGGAACTAATTAAAACTAACTAATTACCCTCTTTTTTGGCAATTTTTAATTTTAAAAAAGCTAACTAATTTTTGATTTTTTCTTAAATTTGTTAAAAAATGAATTAACTTCCTAAAAAATGCAATTTTTTGTATTTTCATTTATCACACGCAAATAACATGCAAACAACTAACACAAAACTCACAAAAAATTATAAAAATAATAAAAAATCATTTATTTTGAGTTTTATAGGAACAACTCATGTGTAGGGTAAACATCACGTGCTCACAGTCCCAAGTGCCAATGAGCTAATACATGTGAAAACAAAGATTTAAGTGAGATGGATAACGGAAAAAGGGTAACGTCTTGTAAGATGGCTTAGCCGATCGGGCCATGATCGGACGCCATGTTATATACATATTGTGGCAATACAATGATAATTGAAACTGAAAAGTGAGATTGAAATAAGGGTAACGTCTTGGTAAGACGGCTTAGCCGATCGGGCCGTGATCAGACTCTGCTCAAAGAAGCGGTGGTAATGTGGATGATGATCAATGAAATGGAATGCCCTAATCTAAAATTTCAGAAATTCTGTGAAAACTATGTGAACCTCTTATATTGTTAGTGTGGTGCTTATTTGAAGCTTTCTGGTCCTTATGATTTCTTTAACTCTTGTATGGCTGTTCTTTCTAATTGGATGGTGTTTAGTTATACATACTAGTGCTATTCGATGGCACTAACATCCCTTTTTCTGGGGGCGCTACGTCTTTACATGGATGTAGGTGTTTCCATAGCAGGCAGTATTGGTCACAGCTAGTGTCGTATCATTCTTTCAGCTGAATTGGTGAGCCCCACTTCGTTTCGGGGTCCTGTTTCATTTGTATATCATGTACTTTGTATTTGAGGTATAGTCGGAGCCTTGTTCTCGGCATTTCCATATTATTCTTCAGTTATATTTAGAGGCTTCATAGACAGGTTTTGGATGGTGTCGGGTTTTGAAATTAAAGTGGAAATACTGATATTTGGCAATGATGTATAAAACTTGTAGTATCTTCAAATTGTGAACGAAGTTTTAATAGAATTTTATTAATAGAGTCCACCTCCTTTTATTCATGAATTAGTTTGGGTAGAATGAAACTTGACAGGCTTGCTCAGTCGAGTTTACTCGGTTGAGCATCGATCGCGGTTCTTGCATTTTGGGGCGTGACATTCTCGACCGGCCAAAAGTAAAGCGGTAGTGACACCTCGTATATAGGAGTGTATTCCCCCACCGTATGAAATAACATCCGATTTCAAGATCGAAAAACCTGTATCGACACCAGGCCGATGTGAGCCCATGTCTTTATACGTCTATTTAATAATTAAGGAGGAGCTTGAGCAGGTAAAAAAAGGACTGCAACTGGGAGAACAAAGACGTAGTGATCCCTTCTCCCGATGAGGACATCACAACATATAAAGCAGGATACTTAAGCGTGTATACCTGCCTATTTGCGTTTGACCCCACAATCCAACTCTGGGTCCCATAGATCTAATTATTCTTGACTTTTGCCAACGATACCAAGTTACGCTTGGCTAGATCTACCTTTCATTATGGCTAATCATTCATTTGATTAGATTCTTTTCGAGTCAGGTCGAGGGGATTCCTTCCACCCTCGGTCATCTGATCAGACTGTACAATCCTCGACTTTATCGTGGTGGCTTGATTAAAATGCAACGTCGATCCTCAAAATCTCTCTTCTCAAGTAACGATGAGGACAAAGATCGAGGGTGGATGAGCTGGTTTATCCGAATTAGGACCTCCGACCTGATTTATGCTAAGAGGATGTTGTTCCCCGAGGAATGGAACATGAAGCTTAAGTACATGTTTATCGATGATCACTTTATACCTTGCTCCCCTTTTCTCTCCCGATTTTATCTTTTTCTCAACATAGCCTCTTTATAATGGTGCAACTATTGCTTGGTTTCTGGTGCAGTCCCATACCTTGAAGGTTGGGTCCGAAAACTAGCCTCTACTTCCTAATACTCAGAGCGCTGTTGGCATGACCTGGCCAAGGGCCGATGGGAGGCTAAAAACCATGGAGCTTTCTTTTGTCTGTTTACTTCTGTTTCTCAGTAAAATGCTTACTTTGTTTATATGCAGGCCTTGGAGACGTTGTTGCCATGCGGTTACCCCCGTCCAATGAAGAAGATATCCCAAAGCCTCCCAAAGAAAAGAATAGAAAGAGAGGGTCACCTGTAACTACACTGAAGCCGAAGAAAAACACGGTTCAAAAGCCTAAGGCTGATATTGTGGCTTTATCTCCAGGTACGCCCCAATGCCTTTAGGACTAGGAAGAAGAAGAAGATGACGACTGCCTGTTGGAAGCTCGTAAAAGAGAAAGCACTGGTTCTTCGAAGTCTACCAAACCGGTGGCGGTAGATGCGGTTCATCCTAAAACTAAAGAAATCTTTGAGGGGAGCTCGAGTCCCCGAGCCATCGGTCAGCAAAAGGGCACCTTGTCTTGGAGGTCAATTGGAGGTGAGACCGAAGGACCCAATCTGAAACCCCTTCAAATAGAAGAGAATGCCCAGAGTGGATCACATGGGGTAATTAATTTGGATGACTCGTTGTCTGGTCCCGAGTTCTGCGATGGGCAAATTCGAGATGCTCGGAACATGGGAACTCCTAATGTAGGACCGAGCCATGAAGGCCATAACATCTTTTGAGAATGCCATGTTGGGATTGAAGTTGGCCCCGACCCAGATGCTTCTTTCATTTTCGACGAGGTTCGTCGGCTCTTCAAACAAGTGAGTTTTTTGCCCTTTAAAATTATGCCCGCGCTTTGTCCATGCTGTTCTAAGTCTAAATTTTCCCCTTTTGTGAAAGGCTGTGATGCTCCATAAAAAGGCATTCTCCAAGTCTCGAGATGACCTTGCTCGATGTGAGGTCAAGCTTGAGAAGATCTCGGAAGAGAGGATGACCTTAAAGCGTTCTTCGAGTCGAATTAGCAAAGGACCATCAAGAACAAATCAAGCTTACTGAAAAGGTAATGTACCCTCTGACTTTTTCGTTATGGATTTGCCCGATCAGTGTACTAACACATTTACTTTGCAGTTTCAACAAAATAGCGAGCTGGTGGAGCAGCTCCGATAGGAGCTCAAGATGAATGAGGCCGAGACCCTGGGATGGAGGCGAGGTATGGACAATCTTGCCTCTGATAAGGAAACTCTTCGGGAGCAGCTGGTTTTACTCGAACATCAGCTTAAAATGTGAAGGAGGAAAGCTTGGCTCGAGGCCGCGAAATCGAAGTGCTTAAATCTAAGTCTGATGCTGAGCTGGCCAAGTCCAAATCTAACGTTAAGGCAATTATATCTTCATACCGAGCCAATCTTGAAGTGGCAAAATGCCTGACCAAAGGAGATCTCTTCTACGACTGAAGTTAAGTTATCAAGTGCACTTGACCACGCTAGGGGATATTGTTGATACCCAATTTCTCCCTATATTTTTTATATATGCATAAATACCTTCAAAATATCATATATAAGCATGCACAAGGCCTTTATTATTATTTTTCTAATTTTAATGGTTTAGGTTGACTTATTTTCCCCCCTTTTATCCATAAAACCTCAATAAATATTTTTCAAATTATTGTTATAATAATTTACTCATTTAATTTCTATACTTATATCAAAATATGGCTGGTATATTTTTCATGTATTTTTATAATTACATTTAGTATTTTAAAGTAAAATTACATCTAATTGTAATGTTAGCCCTTTTAATGTATAATCATATTTTATATGCATAAAATTGGTCCCTATATTTTTTAAATATTAATTATGTATTTTAAATCATTTTTGGTACCTTGAATTATTTTTTAGAAATTCCCTATTATTTTATATAAATTAAACTAGAGAAATTGGCTATTTAAACAATAGCCAAATTGGCTTTCAATTATAACCAAAATCAAACCCCTCCCCAGCCCAATCTCCTATCAAATAATCCAACTCAGGCCCCAATTACCCCCTAGCCGATCCAAGCCACGTTAAATCCTAGCCCTCATTTCCTTTTGAATTCCTAAACGACCATTAACCCTACTCATTCCCAAGCCCTCGCCGCCTATAGATGCTTTCGTCTCTGTTTTCTCTCAACCCCTAATCATTATTCAACCGCCGCCTCCTTCTTCGGTCATCTCCGCCGACCACCTCTTAACCCTAAGCCTCCAGTAGCTCTCTCATCGCCTTGCTCATACGGCTAAATTTTTGTTAAAGTAAAATGCAGTATCATACTACGTTTTATGTAGAAATATAACTTTTTTTAACTGTAAAAACATATTTTTGTCCAAAATAACTTTATTTTAGATTCGGACTCCATTTCTAACACTGCTACTTTTATAATAGCTACCATATGCTCATGGTCACTGAATGAAAAAACTAGGAGAAAAAGTTACTGTATTGTTTTCTAGAACTTTTTCCAAAAGTTCACAATTCAAAAGTTAAACCAAAAGTAAAATGAAGACATAGTTAGGGAGGGAGTAAAACCAAAAGTAAAATGATTTCTTTTTTCTTTTATTGATTCAAAAAAGCAAATGATTTACATACAAGGAATATGTATTATATCGATGTACGTATCATTTTAATAATCCCATCTCTTTAAAATATCTTAGCTTTGACTAAATGTTTTAAAGGAGACCAATTTTCTTGTCTCATTCTTTTTTCCTTTTTCTTATTTCTAATTAGAGAGGGAGATAGAAACCCAATTGTTTAATTAATTAATATTAATAGGTGTAGGAATAATTGAGGCTGCATATCGTTGGGAAGGAGCAGTGTATTCCTCTCGGCTAACGATATACTGCAACTTGGCAGGGATTTTAAATTGAGAAACTTATTCAAAAGAATTTGCAGAGAATTTACCATTTTAATTGATTTTTGACCTAGAACTTGTGAATATTCCTTAAATTGTTTATCTGTGAGTTTTATCCTCATTATTTTACTCTTAATGTCCCTTTTCCGAGTTTATCTTCTTCTTTTTTCCATTTTTTAAACTTTGGGTACAATGTAAAATCTAAAATTATCCCATGTGACTCCGAAACTTATTTTCCCATTTCGGAGACCTTCCTTTCCAGCTCGGATAATTTTCCGATCCACTCCGCATTCAAAGTCTCAACTCTGGCGGCATTTTGATCTACTGCAACTACAGTACCTTTGCGTAAAGATGCTCACACTCTGCTGCAGACACCTTTTCCCAACTCAAGTTCTTCGTCCTTTACACGAAGTTGCTCTTCAAGCTCGCTATTCCTGCGAATAGATTGTATCAGCTCCTAATCCCTCTTCTCCAGTTCCTCCCCGAGAGACTACTTACCAGCGTTCGCCCTGAGCCGTTCGTGAATCTTATGTCACTTGTTGCGGTAGCATCGATATTTCTCCAACATTGTCGGAAATTTTTTTGCCCGAGTGTCGGCCCTACGAGCAATTTCAATCTACAACATGTACGACTGAAAGAAAAGAAAACGCAGTAGTCAATAAAGGTCAAGGTCGCCAAAATAAAAGGAACACAAATAAAAACAAAGAGGAGAAACTTACCCTCAAATCCATAGTGGCCACTTCATGCATCAAATCGACGTTACAGACGTCTCTAAGAGCCTCACACTCTACAGCAGAGCATAAGAGCTCAAACTGCGGCACCAAGTCTTCCGTGTCCTGTAGAAGGCTAATCTCCAAAGAAAAGTATACGGCATGGACCTCTCGCTCTTACCACTGTGCGGGTAAGGCCCTCCTCGAACATTCTAACATAACCACGATCAAGATTAGATTCAGGCTCGTAGTCGTCGACTACGACCCTCTTCCCCTCTCTGCGGCTAAGAAGAAGCACGACTTGGTCCGGCAGATGAAGACCTACCCAAAGTGGCGACAACGGCCTTGGGACCCCGAGATGTCATCGTAATAGCTCGTTGATCATTCACGACAGTCGAAACCTCCGCCGCCGGGTTGGTCTCGATCACCAGGTTTACCTCCGCAGTCGGGTTAGCATCACAACCCATTTTAGATCGTCAAGGATGGTCTCCCTCTAAACGTACTACGGCTGAAGAAGCCAAGTGAGACTCCACTCATCGTCTCTTCAACGAACCCTCCCCATCATCGGAACGAAAAGATTCACCCGTTGAGCGGGCTGTAGAAGCCGGAGTCTCAAGTTGAGGAACAACTTCCCTACACACGTCTCTGGTTGTATGTTCAAGTTGAGTAGCCCTCAATATAGCTCGAGCAGCGGACCTCGATGCACGTCGAGTATAAGATGTTGGTCAACATAATGCGAATGAAGAAGACCGCGTCCTTCGCACTCTTCCTGTTAACACTAATGGTTGTGTAAGCAACGAGGTCAAATTGCAAGGCAACAAAAAAAAAAAAAGAAGCCATGGCAATTTGATTTACCAGTAAGAGGCTTTCGCCCGTATTTCTCATATAAGGACGCCCATTCGCGAATCCCCGCCGTATGAGTATGAATGGCATTCACCCATTCACAAATATCATAAACGGGCATGAGAGGTAACATCTCAGCTGCAAAAGTAGAACGATTTAATAATAAAGCACAAAGAAAAATGGTCGACCATCACTCTAACATGAGATATAGAACTTACGTGTGAAGTTCCACCTCTCAGGGAACCCTGCCGAGTCCGTCAAAAGGTGTTTGGTCCGTGCATAAAAGTAGTTTTCCCAGAAATGATAATTGGCACTATCATCTATCTTCATCACCAAACTCTTTGTTCCTGAATTACACATGTGGATCATCATGCCTTGAATAGGTAGAGGGGCAAAATTATTTAGCATATGCACCAAAGTGATATCCCAATCGGCAAACTCCGCGAATTTGAGCAACATGAGGAACAACTTGTATACGTACGGCGTAAGTTGAGCTGGACATACTTCATAGAAATAGCATAAGTCTACCACCTAGAAAGGGAGAGGAAGCGTATACCCGGTAATAAAAGGGTAGGCGTAAAACGCACATATCGGGGACGGTCAAAGTGTATAGTATTATCTCCCACCACCGGTAACATCTCAACATGGTGCTGAATCCCCCAATTTGTCTTAAGCTCTGCAATCGCCGCCTCATCCATAATGAAGGACACAAGCTCCAGTTCTTATCTGGCAGGACTGTTAAAATTGATCCATAACCTCCCCGGATGAGGCAATATTTCAGCCGCTGTTGGAACTCCCTCATTCACCGCCATCTCCACTTCTCCTCGAAGAAGAGCATCATTTTTCGACACCGAAACTTCGTAAAGTTTGTCATCAAGGGAGGAAGTACCAGCCATTTGTCTTGACTGAACAAGGTAAATGAGTAGGGAGAAGCAAAAGGGAAGATGGTGACGTTAGTTTCCGACTAACACAAGAGAACTAAAAAATTTGAAGTATCGGAGAAGGTGAAGAATCAAAAAATTCCTTTGATATATTGAATAGTATGGCAATAGTATGGTGTCCTCTTCCTATTTATAGGAACATAAATGCGCTGAGCGGGAAACCCAATGGTCGCCAATCGAAATTGATAGGGCACAAGAAACGATTCAATCCATAAGGAACGTGTGTCATAATGATGGTGATTGCAAACGACATTTCGAATCAACACGACGGTTCAATTTCGAACGGATACGACGGTCCAAGGGTATAATTGAAGCGTCACAACTTTACCTCAAGATGAAAACCTCGTTCAAGGTGTAAACATTCAGATTTCTCCCAACTTTCGGGTCGACAGAGTCCGCCCATCGAACCCGTTAAGAGACGACCATGACGAACGAAAGGACTAACTGTAAGGGTCAAAATTTGAACGTAGTGGTCCCCCAACAGGAATGATGGGAGGACGACCAATTTGGGATCCCGCCCAGGTGACAAAGTAGCAAAGAGCACCTCGACCATCTATGGGGTCAAATCATTGAAATCTCATTGGTCAAAGAGGGGCAGCTGTAGACACGCAATTTTTGACCATACCCGAAATTTCACCTGTTTTAGCGTAGAATAATTAATTTAGGTCTCATATAGTTATTTACACTAATTTTAACTCTTTTACATTATTTTTATCATAAAATTGAAAAAATACAAAAAAAAAATATAGTTTCACTTTTTAGTTTTTAATTTTAATTTAATTAATTAGGAATGATTTCATAATTTTGTAGCTATTATTTTAGGAATTCATAGTTTTAGTCTAGTAGCATTAAAGGGCCACTTTTTAAAGGTAAATTTGGCCCAATTCATATATAGCACATAAAGAACCCTTCAGCCACACACCCCTAACCCTAGTATCCCTTCTCTTCTTCATAACACACAAAAGAAAAAAAAACCCTAACCTAGACTACCACCCCCAGCCGCCAATCTCCCAGCAGAACCCTAGCGGAGAAAGAGAAGACCAGCCGTCACCCACCAGAAAAACTCAGCAGACCAGGCCAGCCGCCGACCCCTCATCCACCATAGCCGCCCAGTCACCAACCCGACCTCACTCCAGTGGTCCCTCACGCCACACACAACCTTCATCATCCAAATCGAAACCCAGCGTTAACAGACCTTCACTTCTTCAAAAATAAGAGAGAGAGCTGCGGCGCTACACTTACCATTTCTGTGAGAGAGGAGCGAAAATCTGCTCTAAAATCAAGCCCCAATTCCGTGTTCTCTTCTTTTTCTTCTTCTTCTTCACACACACCCCTATTTGAAAATTAAGATGAAAAGTCATCAAAGTTTGAAGGTAAACAAATGAAAACAGAATCTGAATTTCTAAATGAACATTGACGAAAATCGATTTCAAGACCCGACTTCTTTTTTTCTCTGGTTTGTGCAAGCTGTGGAAGTAGAGTTCACGGTTTTTTTTTTGTGTGCTGATTTTCGTTGTTGTGCTGCTGGTCTGCTGAGTTCTTCGTCGTTTTTTGAGGTCCGAATTGCTGATTGTTGCTGAAGCATTTCGCTTTATTTTGTTTTTCTGTCAAGTCGTTCTCGCTCTTGCTTAAAAAATCGGAGTCTAAGATGAGGTCAGTTTGAGTTCGTCACTGTCCGTCGAGGTTTCCGGGCAGGATTCGCGTTTGCGGTATGGATTTGAAGTGCAATTGTCCAATTTTAATTCCTGTTTCATTCAAGAACAACTTTGCTGTTGCTTAAACTTGCAAGGAGGCTTTGCATTAATTCGCGCTATTTTGGTCTCGTTTAAGGTTCATTCCTCCCCCTGTTCTTACTCAATCCAAATTGCTATCACATGCTAGCCTATGTTTGTTTGCACCTATGATTTAATTTGTTGCTTTGTGATTGGTTTTTGATTTTTTTTTAGACTCATTTAGTTTGGATCTTTGTTTGTGTTTTTAACAAAAGAGAACTTGTGAATTTTGTTATTGTGAATACATATGGACATGTGAGTTGAGAAGGGACAGTGAGTAGTGAGCTAAATGGTTAAAATCGGATCAAGCAATTGTCATTCTAATAGAATTGGAAGAATTGGGTTTAAGAGAGTTAGAAGATGTCACTCTTTATTGATTTCGTTATTACAAGACTATACTTGGGTAGGCAAGTCTTAGGATTTTATTAGTTAAGAGGTGAGAGGTCGTTCCCTTAGTTAAACTTATCCGGGGAATGCCCCGTGAAATTTGTATATATTATTAACCGGGGTATGCACTGAAGAACTATGTAAATATTTTGGAGGCCGTAACGAGCTTGCGAAGGAGGCATAGTGTAGTATTTTGTTCTTATTTATATTCTTATTTTTCTTTTATTAGGTGGGGACGACCTCGAGCCTCTTGTGTGTTTATTCTATTTTTTGTGTGTTTTTCCTCAATTTGAATGTTTTGAAAGTCAACTTGATCAAGTATGCAACTGTGCTAGTCACGGGATTTGGGGAGTGCCTAACACCTTCTCCCCGAGTCAAATGAACCCCCTTACCCGAATCTCTGGTGCAGACTTAGTTTTGAAGTCTAAAGTGTTTTAAAGGAAAATTATTTTAAAAAAACGGTGGCTTGGCACACCGAAATCAATGTCAGGTGGCGACTCTGAGTTAATTCCTTTTAAACACACATTTTTGTCACTTTCAAAATTGAAAAACCCTTTTCAAGCCTTTTTGCTAAATTCTTTTATTTATATAAGGGGGTTTAGTAGAAAAGTTTGTTTTTGGTAAAAAAAGGGGTGTGACATCTCTGGCGACTCTGCTGGGGAATTGCAGGTTCGAGCTAGTACTTGATTTTGTTGGCTTTTAGAATATTTGATTGAGGTTTTTGTGCTTTTTCATTAGCTTTATTTGATTTTTATTATGTTTTGATATTTTGTTATTTGCTAGTTGATTATTTGTTTATCGTTTTTGCTTTATTTGTTTATAGTTTTTGCTTTATTTGTTTATGGCTTTATAACTGTCATCATATGCATTACCTGGTCAATTCTTTCTGAAACAAGTCTCGGAGCACGCGTCGCATGCACGAAATCTTTGTTGAGTCACCCTTAATTTAGGAGGGGGGGGCCGTCGGACGTATGGAGTGGGTGGAAAGCTTGAGCAGCCACCATCGACCATACGCTCCCCCGAAGCGACTTGTTAGTGAACCCCAAACTTAGGTCAGCCTTTAGGTCATTTTTGCATCATGTCATTTAGACCTAGCAGGGCTCGGTCCCAGGTACCGTGTCCCTTTGTAGGAAACTTGTCCAAATTTGGTCAAAATGGGCCCATGGCCAAAATGACATGTAATCATCCTATGTGCTAAATGTCGCATCTTTGACGGTAAAAAGGTTATTTGGCGGACCGATGTTCGGGAAAGAAGGGTGAAAAATGAAAAAAATAGGGTCTGAATGCATTTTCCTTTCATAACTTTTCAAGAAAAATCCAAAAAATTGAAAATGAAAAATCCAAAAAAAGATTTTACACTTTTTTATTATTTTCCAAAAATCCAAAAAAAAAAAATTAAAAATGAAAAATCCAAAAAGATTTTACCTTTTTTATTATTTTCCAAAAATCCAAAAAAAATTGAAAATGAAAAATCCAAAAAGATTTTACATTTTTTATTATTTTCCAAAAATCCAAAAAAAATTGAAAATGAAAAAATCCAAAGATTTTATATTTTTCCATCTTTTTTTAAAAAATAAAATATAGCTTTTTACAAATTAATTGCATCTTCCCGAACTACGCGAACCTGATTCTCGTCTCTCGGGGCGAGATACGTAGGCAACCCACATAGGGTCCGGTCATCTTAGTAAGTCCTAGGTTCTTGGCTTTGCGGGGTCTTAGCAAAAACTTGCATGTCTAGCCACTTTTGGCCACATCGGCCATTCTTGCAAAATGGGGTCATTTTTGCGAAAGTGGTTCAATAAACCCATGTCTTAGAATTTTGAGTCCATAATTAGATATCATATCAGTTCAAGGTCTTTCCTTTTCAAATATGCATCTTTAGCCACTTTTGGCCACATCGGCCATTCTTGCAAAATGGGGTTATTTTCGCAAAAGTTGTTCTATTACTCATATATTAGGATTTTGAGTCTACAACTAGGAATCATATTTCTTTAGGGTCCATCCTTTTTGAATTTGCATCTTTAGCCACTTTTGGCCATATCAGCCATTTTTGCAAAATGAGTTATTTCTTTAAATTAATTTTTGGGCCATGATCATTGAGAGTTAAGTCCATATAAGCATTAGTAAGGCATTTTCATATAAGAGTAGTCACCTTTGTTGGGTTTGCATTGATAGCCACTCTTGGCCATGGGTTAATTTTCAAAAAACAGCTCAATCGTGTCTTGCATGTGCCCAATAGAAGGTGTCGTGGTGTCGCTTAATGTCTTGAGTCACTGATTCACTTGATCTTACTTTTTCCATTCAGATATGGAGCGATTTGCTAGAGTTTGAGCATGATATATCCCAGGATCATTCTAGTCAAAGACCATTGCATGCACGAGCTGCTTGAAGAAACTTTTTAATTTTTTTTAGTCTGTTTTATGATTGTCTTTTAATTTTTAGTCTTGTACAGTCGTATCGAGTCTGCCAGTCTAGTTAAGATTGTCGAGGCTTTTGTTATAGTACTTCCTGTTTTGTATTTGAAAAACCAAAAAAATTATAAATGAAAAATTCCAAAAAAGATTTTTGTTTCTTAGTTTATTTTATCCATTACTTTTCAAGAGGGGCATGATACGTAGGCAACCTACATAGGGTTTGATCGAATTATTTTTCTGAAAACTAAAAAAGAAAAAAGAAAAAGAAAAAAAAGAATGAATTGTGGATGTGAGGAAGGAGAGGAAAGAAAAGAGTGGCAATTAAAGAGAAAAGGAAAGGAAGTAAAATGAGCAATCCAAGAAGTGCTGGAAAAGAAAGAAAAAGAAGGTTGAAGTGAACAAAATTGGGATGATGCCAAATGACCTTCTGACCCTCGAAGCCATTTTAGAACCATTAATTGTTGCTAGGGCATTGCACACAATGTGATTTTTATATGATAAATGCTCTAATGCTAACATCTTGGCTTTGTTTTGCTCCTCTTTGCTACTTTCATTGTTGCCA
Organism: Nicotiana noctiflora; assembly: GCA_032618575.1. Classification (NCBI taxonomy): domain Eukaryota; kingdom Viridiplantae; phylum Streptophyta; class Magnoliopsida; order Solanales; family Solanaceae; genus Nicotiana; species Nicotiana noctiflora. The sequence continues at coordinate 31,855 of JASVEL010013718.1, read as the reverse complement.
TAACAGAGAGTGGTTAGTTTGTGGTACTTTGGCAATTCATTCATACAACACAATGTCAAAAGGGCAAGGTACCCATGGCTAGCAAAGATTTGGAAACAAGAGTTGTTAACCCGTCGAGGGAGGTTGAGATGTCGGAATCTGAATTAAAAGAGGAGGTCCAGAGGTTGAAACAACATATGCAGAAATGTATCATGCCTGGATTAAGAAACATCCTCCACTTTCATTCCCTACCAATTATACAGAAAATCATGCCTCCATTCCACCACCATCACAAGTCCAGGTCCCTACTACCGTTGACATTTCCCCACAACACGCACCAGGCTTCACCCGTTACCACAGTTACCCTGGCGCTTCCTCCCAAACTTTTCATGCTCCACCAGTCAAAACAACCGCATTCCCAGCTCCAGACACCCAAGACATTGCACAGAATCCTTTACCTGCACATGATGATGCAAGCTTTGTGGGAAAGATGCATGGTGAATGAGAATCCTCTTGGGAAGTTGCTGGCTAAAGTTAATGATATTGAAATTGGTGAAGGCCCCGGTAATTTTGATGTGCAATCTAGTGGCTAATATTTTGAGCTTGGTAATTGGAAAGACACTCCTTTCTTGGTTGGCAGGAAGGAGTTTTGGTGGTTTATTTTATTGTCATTTCTACTTGTCCGGGTTATTTCGGGGTTGTAATCCGGATATTATCTTGTGGCTCAAACTCTTCTTCTTCTCATTTTGTCTAGTTTGTTTAGTTGTAATAACTCGTCTAACGTTCTTTAGGATTGTCCCAGGGTTGCAACCCATGTCTGTTTGCTTGTTTTGTTCAAACCCTTTTCACCATCCGTCTAATGCAATATCATGTTTTCTGTTAGTTTTGGTCAGTTTTTGTGTAGGTTACTTTTTCCCTTATAGTTCTCTTTGTCCTAACTCAAGTGACATGACATGCACACATAATTCTCAGCCTGATCTTGAAAGCTAGTCCGATCATGAAGCAATGGCACAGTTTTGAACATGACAAAAGAGGCATTTGAGGAAATAAGTAAGGATTCATGCATTCTGAGATAAACTAAAGCTTGGATAATGGAATTTAATTTTAGAAATCAAGAGGTTGATAAGAGCATACAACAAGGAAATGTTTCTCAAGCAGTTTGCGGTAAATGTGTCAGCACTGAAATGCATTCTTCCACATCAAGGTAAGGTTGAATCAAGTTTGCTCTGAATTGGCAAGGATCATTCATTGGGACAAAGGTATTGCCTGTGTCAGCACTGTCTGTTTGTGATGATGCAATCAATAGATATTGTGCATGATTTTTTTTGCTTATCTTCAATTGCACGCTTGTACTTGGCATTCTCAAAGTTTGGTATGACGAAGGCTTTTTATTCTGCTACCCAAACACTTTTATCCTTTGCTACCCATTTTGAGCCCTAATTTTTTTTGTTTCATACCCCTCTTTTGGAATCAGAAATAGAGTCACGACCTAGAAAATAAAAAGAAACAGAGAAAAAGAAAAAAAAGAATGAAAAAAAGACAAAAAAAAAAAGAAAAAGAAATAGTAACAAAAAGTAGTCTGTTGAACTACGTTCGACTTGATTCTTGTCACCACAAGATACGTATGCAGCCTTACGGTTCGGTCGCACCAAATAAAATATTTCATAATTCTCCGAAATCAATACCGGGGCAGATTTTTTAAGAAATCCCATCAAAGAAAAATCCAAAAAAAAAATTCTCCAAACTTCATGAAACTGGGGCAGAAGTTTTAATTTTGCCAAAAGGCCTAATTCCAAAAGTTGTAATTTTGAACCCTTTCATCTTGAATTATTTTTGAGCCTTCATGCTACCCTTTCTTTCTAACCCTGTCCAAAAGCCTACATTACAGTCCAAAGAAAGACCTTCCGACCAATTATTGAGGATGCCATATCAAGTGTTGGGTAAAAAGTATGATCTTCCTGCATCATGGGTAATACCTTTGTTCTCAGAATAATGAGAGAAAATGATAAAATGAGAGAGTCTTATCGGTGAAAACCCTAAGTGGCACCGTAAGGCGACAGTGAGTTGAGGAAAAGAGCGAAATGAGAGAGGCTTGATGGTGAAAACCCTTCAGGGCACTACAAGTCGACTGAGGATTGTGGATCGAATGGGAAAATTGAAGCGCTGAAGCCCAGTTTCACAGCGAAGGGGTACAACAAGAGTCGAATATTAGACTTGCTTGAGAGATTAGACACTTAGTCCAAAGGTACATGTCATGGACATTAGAGTTGGTATCTACATCTGATAAGTTTCTACTTCGTAATTCTCTTGTTAAGTATCATCTCTTTCCCTTGTCCCTTATTTTGTTCCTTTCGTTTTGTTTGAGTCCCTTCTTGAGTCTGTTTGGTCAAAACAAGTGAGAAATGACTTTAAAATATGCCACCAGCTTTCCAATACACAAAGCGGAGTTCGGCGATGCCCATTACAATTGACATGATTTAGGATAAGAAGTATTGTGATAATTGAGGTTCAGGCAGTTGAGTGGATATTGAATTTTGAGAAAATACAAAGATTCAATAAAAACAATGCAACAAGTGAGTGTAAGAGGTTTTGTGGTCTAATTCCAATCAAAAGGGTCAAACAACTCTTTGCTAGCCTGATGCAGCTAATCAAGATGAAGCATGGCAATGGCAGAAGCAGACACTCAGCAATGATGCCACAAACTAACCATCACATTTTCAAACTAACAAGATTTTATTTGTCTGAAGCAAGGGCAAGAAATTTTTTAAGTCCACAGGTACCTCCTATGGGAAAAGCATGGTTCATGGAGCAAAATTATATTCAGAATCATCCAAGATGGAAGCGTGGCTCATGGGATTTTAATTTTTAGTTTTCAGGACCCTCCTAGATAATGGGATTTAATTTTAAGTTTTTTCAGGACCCTCCTGGATAATGGGATTTAATTTTTAGTTTTCAGGACCCTCCTGGATAATGGGATTTAGTTTTAAGTTTTCAGGACCCTCCTGGATAATTGGATTTAGTTTTAGAATTTTCAGGACCCTCCTGGATAATGGGATTTAATTTTTAGTTTTCAGGACCCTCCTGGATAATGGGATTTAGTTTTAAGTTTTCGGGACCCTCCTGGATAATGGGATTTAGTTTTAAGTTTTCGGGACCCTCCTGGATAATGGGATTTAATTTTAAGTTTTTAGGACCCTCCTGGATAATGGGATTTAGTTTTAAGTTTTCAGGACCCTCCTGGATAATGGGATTTAGTTTTAAGTTTTCAGGACCCTCCTGGATAATGGGATTTTAATTTTAAGTTTTCAGGACCCACCTGGATAATGGGATTTAGTTTTAAGCTTTCAGGACCCTCCTGGATAATGGGATTTTGTTTTAAGTTTTCAGGACCCTCCTGGATAATGGGATTTTAATTTTAGAATTTTCAAGACCCTCCTGGATAATGGGATTTTAATTTTTAGTTTTCAGGGCCCTCCTGGATAATGAGATTTTAATTTTAAGTTTTCAGGACCCTCCTGGATAATGGGATTTTAATTTTTAGTTTTCAGGGACCCTCCTGGATAATGGGATTTTAATTTTAAGTTTTCAGGACCCTCCTGGATAATGGGATTTTAATTTTTAGTTTTCAGGACCCTCCTGGATAATGGGATTTAATTTTAAGTTTTCAGGACCCTCCTGGATAATGGGATTTAATTTTAAGTTTTCAGGACCCTCCTGGATAATGGGATTTAATTTTAAGTTTTCAGGACCCTCCTGGATAATGGGATTTAATTTTATGTTTTCAGGACCCTCCTGGATAATGGGATTTAGTTTTAAGTTTTCAGGACCCTCCTGGATAATGGGATTTAGTTTTAAGTTTTCAGGACCCTCCTGGATAATGGGATTTAATTTTAAGTTTTCAGGACCCTGGATAGTGGGATTTAATTTTAAGTTTTCAGGACCCTCCTGGATAATGGGATTTAATTTTAAGTTTTCAGGACCCTCCTGGATAATGGGATTTAGTTTTAAGTTTTCAGGACCCTCCTGGATAATGGGATTTAGTTCTAAGTTTTCAGGACCCTCCTGGATAATGGGATTTAGTTTTTAAGTTTTCAGGACCCTCCTGGATAATGGGATTTAATTTTAAGTTTTCGGGACCCTCCTGGATAATGGGATTTAGTTTTAAGTTTTCAGGACCCTCCTGGATAATGGGATTTAGTTTTAAGTTTTCAGGACCCTCCTGGATAATGGGATTTAGTTTTAAGTTTTCAGGACCCTCCTGGATAATGGGATTTACTTTTAAGTTTTCAGGACCCTCCTGGATAATGGGATTTAGTTTTAAGTTTTCGGGACCCTCCTGGATAATGGGATTTAGTTTTAAGTTTTCGGGACCCTCCTGGATAATGGGATTTAATTTTAAGTTTTTAGGACCCTCCTGGATAATGGGATTTACTTTTAAGTTTTCAGGACCCTCCTGGATAATGGGATTTAGTTTTAAGTTTTCGGGACCCTCCTGGATAATGGGATTTAGTTTTAAGTTTTCGGGACCCTCCTGGATAATGGGATTTAATTTTAAGTTTTTAGGACCCTCCTGGATAATGGGATTTAATTTTAAGTTTTCAGGACCCTCCTGGATAATGGGATTTACTTTTAAGTTTTCAGGACCCTCCTGGATAATGGGATTTAGTTTTAAGTTTTCGGGACCCTCCTGGATAATGGGATTTAGTTTTAAGTTTTCGGGACCCTCCTGGATAATGGGATTTAATTTTGGAATTCTCAGGACCCTCCTGGATAATGGGATTTAATTTTAGAATTTTGAGAGCTTTGTAGGTAGCATAGTCCAATTAACACTTACATTTATGCCCCAGTCCCAAACTGGGGCAGAAAAATCTCTTTTGTTTTGTCTGTTTTGCTGTAATGTCAGGCGCCCACCTGGACAACGGGGGAAATCATTTCAGAAATCTGTTCATGCTGAAGTAGCAGAAGCTCGCGGCAAGAATGCGAGTCAATAATTCGAGGTGATCAAGATAAGAAATTTCAATCCAGAAAAGAAAAAAAAAAGAAAAAGAAAAAAAAAGAAAAAAAAGAAAAGGGAGGTGAGTCCAAAATACAGAGGCCGAGACAAGAGGTGGATCGCTCAAGACACGACTAAAGTCACAAGCATTGTATGTCCGGTTCCGATCCGAAAAGCAGAAGAAAAGGAATTAACACCTACATCTAGCGAGCATCAAGGTTCAGATCTGAAGTCTGCATGAAGAACCATTCAAGAATCAAGATCAAGCTTCAGAAGACTTATAGATAGGAATCTTGTAACTCATAGTTAATAGGTTTAGTTAGCCTTTTTCATTTTCTGATTTTGATGTAATAACAGGACCGTGGGCTGGAACCTCGACGGCACTCGACTCGACTCTCCACCTCGGTACACTCCATCATCTTCTTCACTTCTGAACTACACGTGGCCTGATTCCTCTATAGCCGAGGATATGTAGGCAGCTCAGATACCAGAGCTCGGTCACATTCTCTTTTCTTCTAGTTGGTCATTTAAATAAGGGTCAGGTCAAAAATCCTGTCTAGTCGTTCTTTGTCTGAGAATACTTTGTATTTTCAGTCAAAGAGGGGCAGCTGTAGACACGCAATTTTTGACCATACCCGAAATTTCACCTGTTTTAGCGTAGAATAATTAATTTAGGTCTCATATAGTTATTTACACTAATTTTAACTCTTTTACATTATTTTTATCATAAAATTGAAAAAATACAAAAAAAAAATATAGTTTCACTTTTTAGTTTTTAATTTTAATTTAATTAATTAGGAATGATTTCATAATTTTGTAGCTATTATTTTAGGAATTCATAGTTTTAGTCTAGTAGCATTAAAGGGCCACTTTTTAAAGGTAAATTTGGCCCAATTCATATATAGCACATAAAGAACCCTTCAGCCACACACCCCTAACCCTAGTATCCCTTCTCTTCTTCATAACACACAAAAGAAAAAAAAACCCTAACCTAGACTACCACCCCCAGCCACCAATCTCCCAGCAGAACCCTAGCGGAGAAAGAGAAGACCAGCCGTCACCCACCAGAAAAACTCAGCAGACCAGGCCAGCCGCCGACCCCTCATCCACCATAGCCGCCCAGTCACCAACCCGACCTCACTCCAGTGGTCCCTCACGCCACACACAACCTTCATCATCCAAATCGAAACCCAACGTTAACAGACCTTCACTTCTTCAAAAATAAGAGAGAGAGCTGCGGCGCTACACTTACCATTTCTGTGAGAGAGGAGCGAAAATCTGCTCTAAAATCAAGCCCCAATTCCGTGTTCTCTTCTTTTTCTTCTTCTTCTTCACACACACCCCTATTTGAAAATTAAGATGAAAAGTCACCAAAGTTTGAAGGTAAACAAATGAAAACAGAATATGAATTTCTAAATGAACATTGACGAAAATCGATTTCAAGACCCGACTTCTTTTTTTCTCTGGTTTGTGCAAGCTGTGGAAGTAGAGTTCATGGTTTTTTTTTTGTGTGCTGATTTTCGTTGTTGTGCTGCTGGTCTGCTGAGTTCTTCGTCGTTTTTTGAGGTCCGAATTGCTGATTGTTGCTGAAGCATTTCGCTTTATTTTGTTTTTCTGTCAAGCCGTTCTCGCTCTTGCTTCAAAAATCGGAGTCTAAGATGAGGTCAGTTTGAGTTCGTCACTGTCCGTCGAGGTTTCCGGGCAGGATTCGCGTTTGCGGTATGGATTTGAAGTGCAATTGTCCAATTCTAATTCCTGTTTCATTCAAGAACAACTTTGCTGTTGCTTAAACTTGCAAGGAGGCTTTGCATTAATTCGCGCTATTTTGGTCCCGTTTAAGGTTCATTCCTCCCCCTGTTCTTACTCAATCCAAATTGCTATCACATGCTAGCCTATGTTTGTTTGCACCTATGATTTAATTTGTTGCTTTGTGATTGGTTTTTGATTTTTTTTTAGACTCATTTAGTTTGGATCTTTGTTTGTGTTTTTAACAAAAGAGAACTTGTGAATTTTGTTATTGTGAATACATATGGACATGTGAGTTGAGAAGGGACAGTGAGTAGTGAGCTAAATGGTTAAAATCGGATCAAGCAATTGTCATTTTAATAGAATTGGAAGAATTGGGTTTAAGAGAGTTAGAAGATGTCACTCTTTATTGATTTCGTTATTACAACACTATACTTGGGTAGGCAAGTCTTAGGATTTTATTAGTTAAGAGGTGAGAGGTCGTTCCCTTAGTTAAACTTATCCGGGGAATGCCCCGTGAAATTTGTATATATTATTAACCGGGGTATGCCCTGAAGAACTATGTAAATATTTTGGAGGCCGTAACGAGCTTGCGAAGGAGGCATAGTGTAGTATTTTGTTCTTATTTATATTCTTATTTTTCTTTTATTAGGTGGGGACGACCTCGAGCCTCTTGTGTGTTTATTCTATTTTTTGTGTGTTTTACCTCAATTTGAATGTTTTGAAAGTCAACTTGATCAAGTATGCAACCGTGCTAGTCACGGGTTTTGGGGCGTGCCTAACACCTTCTCCCCGAGTCAAATGAACCCCCTTACCCGAATCTCTGGTGCAGACTTAGTTTCGGAGTCTAAAGTGTTTTAAAGGAAAATCATTTTAAAAACGGTGGCCTGGCACACCGAAATCAATGTCAGGTGGCGACTCTGAGTTAATTCCTTTTAAACACACATTTTTGTCACTTTCAAAATTGAAAAACCCTTTTCAAGCCTTTTTGCTAAATTCTTTTATTTATTTAAGGGGGTTTAGTAGAAAAGTTTGTTTTTGGTAAAAAAAGGGGTGTGACACATAGCCAAAGAATTTGTCACAGACTCTCCCAAATTTAAATCTTTAACTTTGATTTTTAAGTTGAAAAGTTAAGGACAGACATCAGTTACAAGTTCAAAACTCAAGGACAATAGGTCCTTAACCTTGATTTCCAAGTTCAAAAGTTAAGGACAGACATTTTTTAACTTATAGTTAACATTCAAAAGATTAGTACAAGCAGTGCTTAACTTACAGTTACAAGTTCAAAAGTTATTGTCCTTAACTTTGACTTACAAGTTCAAAAATTAAGGACAGACATTTCTTAACTTACAGTTACACTTTCAAAAGTTAAGGACAAGCAAGTTCAAAAGTTAAGGACAATAAGTCCTTAACTTTGACTTACAAGTTCAAAAGTTAATGACGATTGGTCTTGAAGTTTGAGTTCCAAGTTCAAAAGTTAAGGACATGTAACCTTGAAGTCCTCAACTTAGAGTTCCAAGTTCAAAAGTTAAGAACATGTAATACTGAAATTCTAAACTTAGAGTTACAAGTTAAAAAGTTAAGGACATATAGTCTTGAAGTCCTGAACTTAGAGTTTCAAGTTCAAAAGTTAAGGACATGTAGTTTTGAAGTCCTGAAGTTAAGGACATGAGCAGAAGGATATTATCGTCCGGACATTTAAAGTTTATTAAACCACTAGGTAAAGACCAAGGACATTTAAAACACTGGCTTTAAAATAAAGACATGAGTTGTTAGTGGCTATTTGTGCACATCGCCATTAAATTGATTTTCTTAATAAACACAAAAATTATAAAAACAAATAATTCAGGTCGAATTTATCACTCATTTGAAACTCTTTATTTCTCTTATTCATATTATCATACCTTTGTGAAAACAACACTGGTTAGTTAGTTTTCGAACTGGTAGTTGAAAAAATTAAAAAAATAGCCATTATTTTTCTGCAATACAAAGTTTGAGCATAATCTACTGAAGGTTGAAATACTTGTGTATGAACTTTCGGCATATTATGCTGCACTAGTATATTATCCTAGAATTTTAATATATTATACTGGAATATTTTCATTTCATTCAGATTTATCTTCGTATGAAAAATCGTTAAATTTCAATTAATCTAACTACTTTTTAATTTCAGCCCATAATAATTCTCTAATTTGCACTTGAGAGAGAGGATGAAATAAAAACAAGAATAATGGCGACCGGTGGCTAAAAGGTCTGACGGACAAACACGGCCGAAACCCCTCATGTGATCATTCTGTACAAATTTAAAAATAAAATTCGTTGATTGTTGAGCGTTGAACTTAATTAGAATTTCCCCTCGGAATTGTAAGTTCCCCACCCCCCCTTTAACTCTCCTTTTTGACTTCTATCACCCACTCCCATTTTTTATATATATATCCTACTTTTAACTAATTAATTAAACTTATAATAATGATATGTGTACTGACTGCTATAGTAGCCTAACTAATCTACCAAAGCATATGCAGAAAAGAATAACGTACTGTGTCTGCTGTTTATTCTACTCTACGTAGTTTTAAAAAGGTGCGGTGTTACGATTTACGAAGCACCTAAAAGAGAGGTTTTAGGGTTTTGCTAGAAGAAGTTTGATCTACTACTACTGTACGCAAAGTGCTTAATTTAGGGAACAATATCGATAACTACATTTTTGCTTTGTCCGAGCCTATTAAAAAAAGGTAACACAACCAAGTTAGTCCTAAAGACAACTTATGACTGTACCTTTTCGTATAAATTTTTGAAATGGTAAATGGTCAAATGTATCCCATGTTATAATTCATAATTAAATATTTTTTTCGGTCCATAATAAATGATTAATTTTCTTTTTATTATTTTAGTCTATAATAAATATTAATTTATATACCGTTCAGCACATTCTTATAATTGAATTCTTGATCCACAAAAGTTCTAGGACCATACACTTGTGAGACAAAAAAAAAAAATCTCACACAACTTACACCAGTAGGGTGAGGCACAAAATAATTTTTTTCTTAAACAATTTGCACATTTTGTTTTCTAAAAAGCTTCAACAAAATGAGTTGTTTTTGTTTTTAGGTGACCTTTATTTCAAAAGTAAATTATTGTAGGATGCACGAGCGAAACTATGTTCGCCCAATGGAGGTTAATCGATCACTTTTGTCAAAAAAATATCGTTTAAAAATAGAATTTTACCACCCTTGCATAGCCCAATAATAAATGATATTCAAAATTTGAACACATTTATAAATTTTCTGACCTTATCACTGATAGGATGAATAGATTTTTCCGTCCTTAATTAAATATCTCGAATTTGATTACTGGAAAAGAATACAAATTAATCGAAACCTTCAGCGAATACTTGAACGAATAGGGTTTTCATAAGTGAATATTTGTATCAACTTCTAACCCTCCAATTAGTTGTCAATGAAGTTTTCACTCTACAAAACAGAAAAAGGATAAAATTCAAAGTTATAGTTCTGGCTTGTGCTAATGAGATCAAATAATTTGTTTGAAAAGAAAAAAATCACTCAAACTCAATTTTTTTCTTAACTAAATATATTTTCTTCCCATTCGTTAGGACGGAACAATTGAAAGAATTGGATCAAAGTGGATAAAATCATGAAAAAATTATTATTCTCCTATATTTGCCTTGATTAGATAGAGGTGTAGTTCCATAAAGATTCAAATTATTAAAAGCAAAACTAATTAAAGTATTGAAATAATAATTTCTAATATAGACTTTTAGAGAAAAAATTATACTTATCTCAAAACTAAATCCAGATTCAGATACCGTCTAAGGCCTCGTTTGTTTTTATTAAGATTAAGATGTTTAAATCTGAATACATATCTGAATATCAAACTGTGTATTAAGATTAAGACGTCTGAATCTAAGATGTGTATTAAGATGTGAATAGAAATGATTAAGACTGTTTGATTTTTAACATCTGAATATAAAAAATTTATCTTTATTTAAAAATTAATAAATATAAAATTCTAATAAAATATTAACTAATTTGATATTCTATCAATAAAATATATAGTTTTTAAAAATATGATAGTTCTTGGTGGTGATGGCTAACATGTGAATGCCGACTAGAGGCGGTAGTTTGTGGTAGTTTTGGTTAATGATAGTAGTTCATGCTAGTAGCTAGTAGGGATTGGCAGTGGTGGCAATTTTGATTGAAGATGGTGGTGGTAGGTGGTGATAGTTAATAATAACGGGTGGCGATAGCAGTTATGATTGAGGAAGGTAGTGGGTGAGTGATAGTAGGTTATTACTGATGGGCAATTTCGGTTGTAGTTATTGATAGTGATGGAGTGGTCAATTGTGGTAGTTGAGGTGGATGAGTGATGATTGTAGGTGAGAATGCTATATGGTGGTCGGAGTGGTGGAGATAATGGATGGTGATGGTCGATAATGTTGGCGGTTATGATTGAGGATTATGGTGGCGTGGTGGTAGTGGAGGTGGTGGTGGAGATAATGGTGGTAGTTGATAATGGTAGACGATGACATTGGTGAATAATAAATATGTAATAGCATCTTAATTAAATTAAGTCTCTGTTATAGATCTTAATCATAAATACCTATTTAGACCTATTAAGTAGTTGTGAAGTAAAAAAAAAAATACACCTAGTGATTAAGATCTGAATAATTAAGATTCAGACTTTAAACCAAATACATTTAATGTGGGAGATTTAATGATTAAGATTCTGAACTCCGTTAAGTGCAAATAAATAAGGCTTAAATAATTGAATAATTAGAAGTAGGGCATAGACTGAAGAAAAATTAAAATAAATAAAGAAAATGATTTGCATCTCAGGAATAGGCATTATCTCAATGTACGATGCATTATTTTTATAATGCCTTCTAACTTTTTGGTTGTTTTAATAATACCTTAGAATTTTTTGGTTGTGTGCGGGAACTTATTTTTTTCCGGACTAAATAAACATATTTTGACTAAATGATTCAACCTTTTTATATTTTTAATTTAAAACCGAGGACAGACCTAATATTTAATTAATTCATAGGTATAGGAATAATTAGGCTGCATATCGTTGGGAATGAGCAGTGTTTCTCTCGTCTAACGACAAACTGCAACTTGGCAGGATTTTACTATTATCAACTGAGAAATTTTCATAGAATTTGCAGAGAATTCTACTATTTTTAATTGCTTATTTGACCTAGAACTTACAAATATTCCTCAAAACTGTCTACCTCTAAGGTTTATCTTCTTTATTTGTTTGTACTTTTTTTTTTCTCGAGTTTATCTTCTTTGTCCTTCCACTTTTAAAACTCTTGGGGCATAGCGAAAGAATCAAAGGTATCTTCATCAATATTTATATAATTCAGAAATAACAAAAATTACCCGATAAAACTTTACAAAATAGGGTCCGGGAAAGATAATGTATACGCAAACTTTATCCCTACCCCGATAAGGTAGAGGGATTGTTTTTGATAGACCCTCATAAAAGACAATTCATTAGTAACTTCAATAGAAACTGTAATAGTAACAAAAACATAACAACCAAAAAATAAATGACATGCTATAACAGTAACAAGTAACTAAGGCCCGGGGCTAAGATAAATAACAAAGATAGTGTGGATTCAACATAAACTGCAAGCCATCTTAGATCAACCCTAATCCAACCCCGCATCTCCCCTGGTATGAAGTAAGGAAAGCTCTAATATCCCCTAACATACAACCCTAATGCTTGACCTCTAAACCTTCCTATCAAGGGTCATGTGCTCGGAAATTTGCAGTCGCACCATGTCCTGCTGGATCACCTCTTTCCAATACCTCCCTCTACCCCTTCTCGTACCCACCACGGCCAACCGCTCACACCTCCTCACCGGAGCATCAAGGCTTCTCATCCGCACGTGCCCAAACCATCCGAGCCTCGTTTCCTGCATCTTGTCATCCACAGGGGCCACGCCCACCTTCTTCCGAATATCTTCATTCCTAATCTTGTCTATCCTAGTATGCCCGCATATCCACCTCATCATCCTCATCTCTGCTACCTTCATCCTCTGGATATAGGAGTTCTTAACCAGCCAACACTCTGCCCCATACAACATGGCCGGTCTAACCACAACTCTATAAAACTTACTTTTGAATATTAGTGGCTCTTTCTTGTCACACAAAACTACAGATGTAAGCCTCCATTTCATCCAACCCGCCCATATACGATGAGTGACGTCCTTGTCGATCTCTCTATGCCCTTGGATCATTGACCCAAGATACTTGAAGCTATCTCTCTTGGGGATGACCTGTGATCCAAGCCTCACGTCCCTGCCTACTTCTCTTGACTCAGCGCTAAATTTGCACTCCAGGTATTCTGTCTTAGACCTGCTCAATTTGGAAGCCAGACTCGAGGGTCCGTCTCCAAACCTCCAATCTCTCGTTAACACCGATCCCCGTATCATCAATTAGAACTATGTCATCAGCAAATAACATATACCGTGACACATCTCCTTGAATATGGTGTGTCAATATATCCATCACCAAGGCAAATAACAACGGGCTAAGCGCAGAACCTTGGTGTAATCCATAATAACCGGAAAATGCTCTGAGTCGCCTCCCACAGTTCTAACCTTAGTCTAAGTAGCTCCATCATACATTTCCTTGATTGCTCTTATTTAGGAACGACTCGTCCTTTACGTCAAGACATCTCCTGAGCACCTCCATGAGAAATATTTTAGTAATTCATGAATTCAGAATTCAACTAAGTTTTTCAGCTCTTTTCATTTTTCATTTGGTTCTTTTCATTTTTTTCCCCAAAAATATGAATACCTAATCATTCAGTGGTGGATGGAAATATTTTAAGTTCTTGTTCTAAGAATTGAGAAAATCTTGGATGAATTCTGATTATTCGAGTTAGTGTATTGTAAATGCTGAATGGTTATACCAAGAAAAAACCTAATCCCCTAATGAAATAATTGGAGGCTTAATCAAATAAATAATTACTCATTTTTTCATGAAATTGACACTTCCCTGTAACCATAACTGGAAATCTTCTCTAGTAGATGAAATAGTATGATTGTTACGTCAAACATTTTTGCTTTTCACAAAGATCTATCATATTCAATCCAAGCTAGACTATGATCACATGCTTATGTTAACATTTTCAAGCTAGCTACTCAGTCCCATTTAGGGGTAAAGTTGGGAATTCAGATAGCGCACTATATAAATCAACTTTTTTTTTTAAATCCCTCCCAAATTAGGAGGATCTATAGTGTTTCTACACTTCCCCTCCACGGTGATTCGAACCCAGGACCTAACGGTCGTAGGTGGAGGTGCTTACCAACTGAGCAAGCCTCACTTGTCTCTCTCTCTCTCTCTATCTATATATATATATATATATATATATAAACTAGGGTTGTATAAAACCTTAATTCTTAGGAAGTCATTAACTGATGACAAATCCCCTCTATTTCACATCTCAGTTGAACAAATGACAAATTAAACATTACAACCCAGGATCTCAACGCGACAAGAGCACCGGTGTTTTACTCTGTCAGTGTTCCCTAAAGGCTTTTAGTGTTTAAATTACTAAGTTATTGAAATTTACGGGGTTTGGTGACCACTCAATTTTACACATAGATTTAGATATGATAGTAATAAACATGGAGAACGGACACATAAGTCGTGAATATATGCTTCTTATCAAATAGGTTCACAACCTTCTCTGTATATACGGTTAAAATCGGGCATACCCAATTTTATTGATTAACCGAGACTAGGGGGATAAATAGAAGATCGACCCTGTAGTATATCAGGACGAGACATGAGGATAAGGTACTAAGTTCGAGGTTCGAAGCACCTGTCGAGAAATGATCGAGACTAAACGGGATAGACATCGGACAAGACCGAATATAGCATAATAACAGAAGTGAGATATCCGTGACTGGTTGAGGATCATGGTGAAAATCTCGGAACGGATCAAATCAAGAACGATTATTTAGATAATCATGGGATTTCCTTCTATAATTAGAATAGTTCTATAAGTAGAATTCCTCTATTATATAAGGGGGGATGGGGGAGGGGGGGTTCTAATCATTTGTAACCATCTTTTTCTCGCATATCAAAGCAATGTAATACTTTTTTCTCTAATGCTCTCTTGTTCATCAGTTTATTTCATATTCCATAACTCTATTCTCAGTCGGTCCGAAGGCGATCTAGCTCGAGGGCTGAATTGCATTTCAATACTGATTTGCTTTACTTTACCATTAATTTCTATTATCAATTATTGTATTTATCAGCTGGTAGTAGGTGCAATTCTGTATCTTTAAAACCACTTATAAGTTTAATATTTATTAGATTTTAAGGGTAATAGCGATTGCCTGGTACCATTTTCATCATACAAACTATTTTACACTTGTTTTTTAAAGTGTCTGGGGTTCCAGGATCAACATATCAAACTTTCAAGTAGCACCCACATACACAGACAATGACCTCGATCTTCATGGCGAGAACAAAAACATAGCAACCCCAGGCAACAGAGCTCCTCCATTCAACCTCAATGGAGCTTCGGTCGTGGACCCATTCTATGTCAACTCACATATTGCCATTAATGGAAATTTGGGCGTCGATCTTGAATATAACATCTGCAGAGATGCTCGAACAACCGATCTGAACGAATAGAGCGGTGAAGCAGGTGAGATTAGCCTTCAAATGATATTAGATATGTTGCAGATCTAATAAGCTACAACAGCACAACTCCAAAATCAAAATCGAACATCAAGCAAGATCGAGCTCGAGCCATCATAAGAAGTTTTTCATAGAGCCAAATCGGTGCCAAAAATATTGAATGGAGAAGAATCGGAAACTAATCCTACTATTATAAGGATGCTCGAGGAACTGACAAAGCGAATCGAGACAAGGGAAAAGAAGATCGAGGAAAACATTGAGAAAATGGAAACTTATAACTCTAGGGTCAACCAAATCCCAGGAGCACCACCGATATTGAAAGGAATACACTCCAACATGTTTGTACAAAAGACATTCACCCCGAGTGCGGCTCAGAAGCCAATCCCCAAGAAGTTCAATAGGGGAGACTCTACCGAAGAGTACTCTGATATGGTACCATAATTTACCACCTAACTCTATTTACTTATTTGCTATGCTTGCAGATTCTTTTGTAATGGCACACACACGGAGCCATTAAGGATGCTATAAGGAAGTCGGACCTTTTCAAGGTAAGACAAAAAGGCAACGAGATGCTCAAGAAATTTATATCTCGATTTCAAATGGAACGGATGGATTTGCCACAAGTCACCGACGATTGGGCTGTTCAAGCCTTCACTTAAAGTCTCTACGAACGCAGTTCCACAGCTTCACAACAATTAAAGCAGAAATTTGATTGAATATCCATCCGTCACTTAGGCCGATATACATAATCGATACCGTCGAAGAATAGGGACAAACACAATCAACTGAGGGCTCCAATTGGTTCGATTTATCCCAACAATCTTGTGGATAGAGCTAAACGTGACGTCAATCGGGAACCATGATCGAACATAGACCGATATCAGCTATACAAGGGAGACAAGAGAAATAACGGGCCTAGATGAAACCCCGTTCGAAATGATAGAAGGAATGACCGGGGACAGAGATTTCGAGGGCTATGAGTAAGAGTGGTTTCGCTAGGGATGTCGTGTACAAAGAAGCACATCGATTGTCAGAATATAACTTCTATGTAGATGCTTCTGCCATAGTACCGGCCATTAGGTGTATCAAAGATACAAGGTGGCCTCGAACTATACAGACCGACCCTCTTAGAGAAATCCAAACCAAATATGCAAATATCAAGGCACCCATGTTCGTAAAACAGAAGATTGTAGACACCTATGGGAGGAAGTAGCCCGTTTGTTCAACGAGGGGCACCTTCGAGAATTCATAAGTGATCAAGCCAAGAACCACTTCAAAATAGAGATTAAAACAAACAGAAGGAGCAATAAGACCCATAACACGTGATTCACATGATCATTGGATGGGTCGATATTCCTCAAGGACCAATATTCAAATGCATCAAGGTGAAAATCACAAGAGAAAAACGGACTGAGGACTACTTATCGGAAGAGACATTGTCTTTCAACAACGAGGATGCAGAAGGGATGAAATAATCTCATAACAATGCATTGATAATGTCTTTCCTAATGAATAAAATTTAAGTTAAATGTGTGTTAATTGATCCAGGTAGCTCGTTCAATATTATTCCATCAAGGGTCATGGAACAACTCGGCCTACATGATCAAATTGTGCCCACAATCGGAGTACTTAACAACTTCAACATGGCAAGTGAAACCACCAAAAGGGAAATTATTTTTCCAGTAAATGTGGCTAGGACCATCCAAGATACAAAATTCCATATGATCGAGGGTGACATGAGGTACAATGCACTACTTGGAAGGCCTTTGTTCCATATCATGGGGGCAGTTCCCTTGACACTTCATCAAGTCCTAAAGTTCCCAACATCGGAAGGAGTCAAAATGATGTATGGCGAAAAACCTTCCCACAAAGAAATATTTGCAATCGAAGAAGTGATACCACTATCTACACTTTCATCAACAAAGGGATCAGAGTCGACAGGAAAACTGAAGGCCAAATAGAATTCAAAGTCGCCAGTCTCAACCCAACCGGGGAGTAGGGAACTTACTTGGATGATGACTGTATGATTCCTCGATCCTTCATAATCCTCGATCATTTTAATGCCAAAAATCAACTTTCAAAGAGTTGGAACAAATCATATTGTTCGAGCATAGGCACAATCGAAAGGTATACCTGGGCACGAGGTTAACTCCCGAGCTTAGGAAAGAACTTACTCTATTTCTTAAAGCTAATATGGATTGTTTTGCATGGTCTCATCTCAATATAACAATGATTCCACCGGAGAACACTACTCATGACTAAGCTTGGACCTAAAAGTTTTGCCCAGTGAAACAAAAAAGGAGGCATCGGTCTGAGGTCAAACACGCCTTCATCAACGAGAGGTAACCAAACTCCTCATAATAGGATCCATTTAGGAAGTATCCTAAATGGATAGCAAACATAGTGGTAGTCCCTAAGAAGGTAAATAAACTTAGGGTGTGTGTAGACTATAAGGACATGAATAAGGCCTGCCATAAGGGTTCTTTTCCCTTGCTGAATATCGATCGCATGATCGATGCCACGGCCGATCACGAGATCCTTAGTTTTTTCGATGGCTACTGAGGGTACAATCAAATACATATGAACTTGGAGGATCAAGAAAAGGCTTTGTTTATCACTAAATACGACAACTATTTTTATAACTTAATGCCATTCGAACTAAAAATTGCTGGTGCAACTTATCAACGCGTAGTAAATCGAATGTTTTGAAGAACAAATAGGATAATCAATGAAAGTTTATATTGATGACATGTTAGTTAAGTCCCTGCGAGCATAGGACCGTTTGAAACATTTACAGGAGACCTTTGACATACTAAGAAAGTACAACAATAAGCTCAACCAGGAGAAGTGTGCGTTCGGGGTCGGCTCGGGGAAATTCCTCGGCTTCATGGTGTCAAATTGGGGGATCGATATCAACCCCAATAAAATTAAAGCCATCGAAATATCACAGTCATGGATAACATCAAGGCCGTACAAAGGTTAACAAGGCACATAGCCACCATACGATAATTCATCTCAAGGTCCTCAAATAGAAGTCATCGTTTTTTCTCGCTGCTTAAGAAGAAGATCAATTTTGCATGGACCCCAAAATGCCAACAAGCCTTAGAAGAACAAAATAATACTTGTTGAGCATGCCACTGCTTCACACCCTGTAAGCGGATAAGCAACTCTGCTTATACTTAGCGGTCTCATAAATAGCGGTAAGTGAAGTCCTAGTTCGAGAAGTGAAAGGTATGAAATTCCCTGTTTACTATGTTAGTCGGACCATAGGTGAGGCCGAGACCCGATACACACACTTAGAAAAATTGGCGCTTGCTTTAATAAGTGCCTCTAGGAAATTAAAACCATATTTCCAATGTCACCCATTTTGTGTTGTAACTAACTATCCCTGCGTAATATTTTCACAAACCCGATATCGAGATCAGTGGGTATGATATCGACTAAATCCCAAATCTTGGCAGACTTCATGGTCGACTTTACACAAGCCCTCGTTCCCGAGATAAAAAAGAACTATAACTAAAATTGGGTGCATCATTGGGTTGTGGAACCTTTTTAAAGACGACGCTTCGAACATGAAATGGTCCGGGATGGGCATCATTTTGAAGTCGCCACAGGAAACATAATTAGACAATCTATCAAAACTTCGAAGTTAACTAACAATGAGGCCAAGTATAAGGCCATGATTACATGTGTCGAGCTGGTTAAAGTTTAGGAGCAGAGATCATCGAAGCCATATGTGATTCCTACTTGTGGTAAACCAAGTCAACAGAACTTTTGAAGTCCGAGAAGATTGAATGTAGAGATACTTGGACAAGCTACAAGTAACTTTGGCCTTCAGGTGCCTTACACAGTAACAGTGGTATGCATAATGTTCCTGCCATTCAAGCAAGTATCGTACAAAACTTAAAATACTACCATATCGACCAGATATTAGACAAATACATTAACGCTATTTGAGAATGTGTTGCTTGAAGTGGTTAAAAAAAGGTCCACGTCTCTTCGCTTTAGTTGGCACAAATGGCATAAGCTAGTGGAAATATTTGTCCATGTATATCTATTGCAACTGCAATCAGAAGCTTAATATCATACTTTCCATAGACATGAGTACCATTTATGAAAATTACAGGACGAAAATGCACAAGACCATCAATTGCTGGTTTAAATAACCAGAACACATAGTTGAAAATATATTTGGGTCTATCTGGACTCAGCTCACACCTCCATTAAACAACAGTCCCGAGGTTAAAGTATTGTAGTATGGCCATGTACCTGGGTAGAGATGAAAAAGACTTATCTCAGTTGCCATAAATAAGTTCAAAGGCACATTTGCAACTGAGATATGCCTTCTTTTAGTTATGTACAACCATACATCTGGTGGAAGGCTGTAATACACTCTTTAATCTTGAACCTAATTGACACTTCAAAATATGGAATCAAGACAAGAGAAATCAAGTCTACATCCAGGTTGAGGTGATTCTCATTGAATGTGTCCATTTCACATATGTGGATGCTAACAAATTTACCCATTTTCCATAATCCTGATTTCTTCTTGCTGGCACGCAATATCCAATGACAACCCATAAAGTCTGTATGACATACAACCTTGTATGCCTCCGTAGTTGACTCCATTACCGTTATCTCACGATACTCTCTTACGCTGTAGATTTTTACAAAAACCCTGATTAGGTAACCTTTATCGGGAAAACATATGCCCTTTACCAGCACTGCTGGTCTAGACTCATCCCACATTGCTGATCGAATATCGTCATCATCCCTTGTGAGGGCATCCACGTCCAGCATACTTGGAAAATTATCAAGGTAGGGAATATTCCTCTAATGAAACAGCATGTATGACTCGTACACTCTTGGTCAAACGGGAGGTAGAGGAGTATGCTCCCTCGTCAGCTCAGGTTCGGCATCCACTTCCTCCTCACCATCACCCTCATCAGGGAAGGGCATGTCATCTCCAGACGCATCAAAACTGTTGTCATAATCACTATTATCTTCCTAACTCTGCGCATCTGCCAAATCACGAGTCAATACGTCGTCTATGGGCAACTATGTGAGGTCAGGAAAATCAAGTTGCTCGTTTTCACTGCACAAAAAGAACACAATGATAAACTACTCAACCAGATAAATAATTTATATATAGCTATATCACTTTACTTACAAGTCGTACTGTGTTGATGTTCTATGATGGATATTTTCTTGTTGGTGCAGACTCCTGGATGGACCATCGTGGTCTAACACGCCGGAACTACACATATTCCAAGTAGAAGCGGGGTCATAACTTGTAAAATTCATATCCGGGCGATACCCCCTATAAAAAATATGAATGTTAATACAAATTCAATTCAAACATAAAATAAACATCGTTAAAACGTAGAAAAATTGAAGTTTACCAATCGTCTTGTGGATTACATAAAGTCAAAATATTATTTGTGGTTGCTCCTTCGCCGGTGGTGACAAGTTTAAATCAAGGAAAGCTCTTTCATTAGGAATCTGTCCGGCGACAATTGCTCCAGAATAACCACCCGATGACAGGGGGTTATCCCTACTAAGCACACCCTTATTATTGGGAACATCTTCAACCTTGACGTACATTTCCAATAATTTTATTACAATAAATTTCCTGTATTTATCCGGAATCCGCAAAAAATCTCTAAGAGTTTCATCATCTTTGATGTTAAACTCTGAATATTAAGCAAACCCCTACGGAGTCACAGCATACGAAAATCTACCGGCTACTTTAAGGTTCACCGAACGTCTCTTCACACTCATTTTTTTTACGTAACACCGATACCAATTTATCGTACTCCATTGTAAGCGGCAATTTAACATGACACCGTGGAGGTGAACTATACCTCACAGAGTTATTCTCCATTACAACCTGCCCTTCCCCTCCCCCAACATAATGAAACCCTTATTCTTGGCTCTTTAGACATTATAAAAAAATGCTTGATAAGAAAAAGAGTAGTATGAATGGAAGTTTGAAGGAAAGTTTTCAATGGATTTTCATAAAATTCTAATGCCTTTAAACAAGGTCCTAGCTTGGTGTGCTGATTTTTTTTTATGTAAAATGCAATATAATACCACATTTTATGTATTTGAATATTGTTATGTCAGTTATCCATGGAACACTTATTGGTGGGCCCAAAAATTAGTGTAAACTGCAGTATAATACTACGTTTCAATAAAACCTAGTATTATATTGTATTTTACACTAAATAACAAATTGTCAGCCCCGCAGTATTACATTAGTACTGCATTTTATGTAGTAATGTAACTTTTCTTTTAAGTGTAAAAACATATTTTTTGTCCAAAATGGTATCATTTCAGTTTCAGACTCGCGCAACTAGGCCCTCAGTTCTGGCAATTAATTGCATATAACCAATTCTTGGCCGATCTAATCCATCTAAACTTCACCCTCGACCATCTGATTTACCTTACTCCCCACATTGTTTTCATTAGGAATACAAGTGCTAAAGCTCAGTTCTAGCAATTTCGACCTGTGCGAACAATGGTAAATCAGCAACACATCTTTACCTTCAACGCCCAAACTTGAATGCGTACCTTGACAAAACCATCTTATCTTTTCTGCTCTCAACTATAGGATGGCGCTACCCATTCCTCCAACTTCATAATGCCTACAAATTGAAGATGAAGCTGTGGCTCGAACCCAAAACGTAGCACTTAATTGTATTTAATGGAGAGTAGAAGATGAAGGAGTCGGGCAGTGGCGGATCTACTCTATGCATTATGCGTATTTGAGCCCCCATTACTTTTAGAGTCAAATGCTGCTACTTGTATTTAAAAAAAAACTAGCGAATTTATATTAATACATCAACTCAACACCCAGACTCAATAATAATTTTCAGATTAAAATAATTGTGCAGCCACGATTTGAAAAGGCCAAATATATAGATCGGACATTAAACTTGGCCCAATTTTTTATTTTGACAATTTAACTTAGTTTTGTTCTATTTAGCCCTTCGACTTATTTCATTTGTTCCACTTTAATACAAAAGCTGACTAGATTCCATGTGTGATTTGTCTCACCCTTGTAGGCGCGTGAGAGTCATTTTAAGCCAAATTTTATACTTCCAATACAGAGGCGGATCCAAAATTTAAATCCTATGGATTCGATTTTAATATTTTTAACACTGAACCCGTTATATTTTTTAAGTTATGGGTTCATATCTATTATTTTTGCAATTTTAATAAATTTTTACATATAAAATTTAATTCTGTGTCGAAAGTTATGAGTTTAATTGAACCGTAATTATTACTGAAAATATGTTTTTAAAAAAATTCCCCAGAGAGGGCAAAATAACGTAAAAATAATAATTTAAAATAAAAAAAATTGGGGGGAGAGGGAAGGGGGAGGCAGTGGCTATAGCAGCTGGGTATTTGCACGCGCTATATTTTTACATGGGATAAAAAAAAATTGTGTTAAAGTGGAACAATAAAAATGAGATTGAAGGGCCAAAAGAAAACATGGCTGAATTAAAATATCAAAATAAAAAATGGAATTTTTACATACATATACCATATACGAAACCTTATTACCTTCGTTGTTTAAGGATTGTGTTAATTACATTTAAGCATACCAAATTACTATTTATATATCATAATTTAAGTTAAGGGTATAATTATTCCTTCATTTATTGTAAGCGTGATTTTAGGACCGTATTTTTATTTTATTTCGTTTACACGCCTCTCTTTCCTTCATCCCCCCCCCCCCAAACACACTCCCCACGATTTACCTTCACTATCTCCAGCTTTCCTCCCCCTCGCCCGTTTCTGCTTGCATCTCTCTCGCCTTAATCCTTGACGTAAATCTCCCTCGCCAATAATCTTCAAACTATCTACATTGTGTGAAGACTTAATGTAGTTATTGTATATAAATTTTCTAGCTTTTTATCATAATTTTTAGATGTTTACCTCCAAGTTCTATGTAATATTTGTATATAGCTGTCAGTTGAATATTAATTTTATGACAAAAAATATTCTATGTAATATTTGTATATAAATGTCATTTGAATATAAATTACACAAAAAAATAAGAAATAAATATTTCAATCGTAGAAATGTGTTATCCACAATTAATCAGAAAATTGTCTACAAAATTTAACAAAAACTACAAATTAACTTCATTTAACCTAAATTATAACTACAATCTCAAAATAATTTACACATGGAAGTTCTCCAAGTTGGAGTTGGCCACAACTACTTTTCTTATTTTCTAAACACACAATATACCGTTTCACACCATCCAACACAGTATGTATATGATCTGTTGAAGCCTTCACCTACATTTTCAGAACAAACACAAAGAAAAAAATTTATAATATTAAAAACATAGCATCTACAATATATCTACATTTTATCTATAATTCTTCTACATATTAACTACAAACTACAAGTAAACTACAATTTGCCTACAATTTATCTGCAATCTGGAGACACTGTATATTAAAATATTTTTTTCTACACCAAATAAAAAACTTGTAGTCAAATTGTAGATATATATAATAAATTTGTAGATAATATCATAAAATTAAAATTCTAAGCACTTTCGAACTGCACAAACATGCATTATCATCAACCATAGTGGCATCAACTTTAAAATCTCTAAATCTGCCATAGTTATCCCATTTACCATTTGATTTCAGCATTATTGGGTTTTTACATGATTTCGTGTAGTTAATATGAAAAAAAAGGACGAAGAACAGATATAGTTTCGACAATTTGAGTGCTGATGTCGACGAAGAACAATTTTGTATTCTATAATTTGTATTGCGTTGTAGAATTAGTAAAAGCAATTTGATTACTGGAGTTTCAATAGATTGCGTTTTTTGAGAATTGTAGTTGAGTGAGAGAAGAGAGATCTCTTTCCGTTGAGGAAGGAGAGAATTACGCATCAACGAGATCTCCTTCCGTTTCAAAATTCGAAATTAATGTTGACAGAATCACACGCAGATCTGGTGCCTTCATTTTAGCACGTCTTTTATGGCAAAATCTACTTATTTTTGGATTGGTATATAATTTGTGGTAAAAGTGTAAGCTACACAGGTAAATAACAAATATGAACACTTTTGATAATAAGGTTTAATATATGATATAAATAGTTAAAAATCCAAAAAAAAAAAATTCAGCCAAATTTAATGACCTCTATATATATTTGGCTATTTGAAAATCAAAACATGGTATAGCTTATCATGAAACCCCACATTGCTTTATTGAACAACTAATCATTGTTACAATTGCAACTGGCATGGGTATGGCTCTACTGTGTTTAGATACAAAAAGCACTTCAAAATCTATGTACAATTTAATTTATACACTTTAACTGAAAAGGTCACATAATGAACAGTTACTAAACTAGCTTTTGTCTTCTTTCTTTCTTTCTTTCAAAATACTTAATCAACTTTAAAGACAACTCGAAGCAATCATCGCTCTAACACAAGTCCAATCACTCTTTTTCTGCCAGTTTATATAGGTCTTTTAATTCTAATTCTAATCTTGAATCAACAAAATGAAATTGCTAACTGTTTACTCTTTTGGATTTTGCTTAAACTTTTTGTGATTTATTTCTTTTTTATCTAACCAGGTGGGAGTATAGTGGTGAATATATAGAAGACAAAAAAGCATAGATGGATCATAAGTCAATAAAGAAAAAAAGATGAGTGCGTTGCATTTCTGTACGACAATTGACATGCATGAAGAAATATGTTCAAAGAGTAGTTTTTTGGGTACAAAATCAAAATTTTAGTTATTCTAAAAAGCAATTAGAATGCCAGTAAAGGATTATTGCTTTAAATTGATACAATCATAAGCCATATACATTCATATCAATTTATAAGTGAGGTTATTCAGTATTGCGTGAGAATGATGACAATGTATGATATGTATACCCAGTGATATAAAATTGAACACGTGATAAATTCGAATTAATACCCTAAATGGTCATTCTATTAGAAAATTTTTTTTCTTTATTTTAGGACAAAAGTATCATTAAATCATTCATTCGTTTCTCAAAAGTCGTACACCACCATAAAAGTTACATTAATATGAATTTTTTTTAATGTAGTTATCCCTAACGCCATTATTCAGTAATCTTTATTTTAATTCCTCTATCCATAGTTATGTTATTATTTACATCAATTTAATTCAAGTATCTATAAATCACATTTAAAAATTCAACTGTATATTTTTTTAATATAAACATATTGGCATCCTCCGTAGAGCATAGATAATTGTGATATTATTGTGATATACTCATCTTTTACTAATATACTTTGAAGTTTTTCTGTTGTCAGCATAAAACAACAATGACACTCAATGATGTGAATAACTTGCTCAATGTTGGACCAAACAACAATGACACTCAATGATGGAACTCAACACGACAATTCAGCTAGTGAAACTCATATAGATTGGAATGAATTGACTCCGAATCGGGTAGATAGAAATACTCGACGTCTGGGAACCTACCCTGATGATTTGGATGACGAGTTCGTGGCCAACACTATAAGAGTCTTGCGAGCACATCAAAGGGGGATTTTGAACCATCTCTCAAGACATGACTGGATAATGACTGAGCTCCAACAAGCATTATCGGTGGTTTCAAATAATCCTAATGGTGGAGTTCAAGCCCCTCCCAGCATGTCTATAAATCAACCAACTCCAAGGACCGGTAGTGTTGCCTCGAGGGAGGAGTTTAGATCGAACAACAACCAAGTAGGCAGTGCGGGCATTGGATTTGGAAATGAAAATGACCCAAACGATCCTTTCAAGACCGAGATAATGAGGTGCATGAGAGAAATAAACGCTCAAATGGATTAGAATGCAAAAGAGTTTCACGCTCAGATGGAATCAAATTCTGGGGAAACCTTTGGTCTTTAAAGGTCTAGAATCAAAGAAGTATATGCAGTTGTCTTTCAAATCTGGTGCAGCTCCGAAGTTGATCTCAAAGAGATTTAAGATGCCGGATATTCTAAAATATGACGGAACATAGAATCTACATGAATACATTGAAACTGACGCTATAACAATAAAGGGAAATGGTTTAGCTCCACATGAGATCGAATCAGTCTTGTTCAAGTAATTTGGCGAAACCCTAATAAAAAGGGATTTAACTTGATACTAATTTTTTACCTGAATAATCAATTAATTCTTTGAAATGCTTGTATATTTATTCATTAAAGCTCACACCGGAGCGAGGAAAATTCAAGCTAGGAAAGTAGATATTTTTAGAATCGCTTGCGAGAGTTTGTAATTAGGTTTCAAATGGAAAATAATGTTGTTTCCAGCAATACTGATGAATGGGTAGCGAAAGCATTACCAAGGGTCTCAATCCCTTAAGATCTGATACTTTAAGGAAGATGAAGAAGAGTTTGTTGGAGTTTTTCTCAACAATGTGTGAAGATATTCATTAAGGGTACGAGTCAAAGATTCGAATAGAAGATGATTAGTTAAGTATATCGACATTTTCTACCGTCCAGAATCAAGGTCAACTAAAATTTTATTGGAGTTATTCCAAACACCGATATGAACCATACCCATTAGGATCACGAACTGATAGGAGGCAGGAGTGCTCCCGTAGTGAGTCACCAGAAAATAACTTTGACGAAGAGCAATAATGTCGACGAACGATGAGAATTGATGCATCAAAGCAGCGAAAACCACAATAATAAGTACTAGAAGTACCAGAAGATGGCTTCAAATAAAGAAAAAAAAGTATTGTTCCCAAATACATCATGTATATAGCATTGTTCCCTAGCTCAGAGGCCCCCCACCAAAGCATGCATATATATATGGCGAAACATCATATATATATATATATATATATATATATATATATATATATATATATATATATATATATATATATATGCATTCACTACTGGTATGTCAAGCTCGGAAGGGCGGATCCTTCCGAGACACTAATCAAAAATCCTATAAGGCCTACTGCGGCGTGAAGCCCGATCCATAATAATAGACAAATCAATTAAGGCATGTTGCGGTGTACAACCCGATTTATAATAGTAATAATAGTAGTAATAAAGCCACTGTGACATGTGGGGGTGTGCATCCAGATCCACACTAACACTCACAACATAGCTCTCACGCCCACCTCAGCCATCAGTCTCTCAAGTCTCAAGGGCTCACAATCTCGCACCACTCAGTCCAAGTCCAAACAATGATAACATGTGATGTAACGATGAATGATGAACATAAACTGAGATATGGTATGAAAATAAAGAATCATGACTGTGTATATACTTACAGTTATAGCAGATAACTCGAAACAACAAAAGTAGCCGAATAAGTGCATCACCTAAACATAATTTGTAGCTCATCTAACCAAATAAGTAGGGATAACATGGATGTAACAAGATATAACAACAAAACAAGTTTGGTAACAGTCTAAAAGTCAACTAGAATCATGATTTCCTCGATGCACACCTACACGCTCGCCACATAGCATGTGCATCACCTCAATATATCTCTTATAACATAGTTACCAAAGTTAACTACCCTTAAATCCAATTTAACTCGAACAAATTAAATCCAATACAAAGCAAGCCAAACGATACTCTAGAAATTCCATAATGTGCGTATCGACCTCCGACTGGCTCAAACTAGCCAAAAGCAACTCAAAAATATCAAATAATGCCAAAGTAAATAAACTCAAACAATAAAGGTTGAATCTTTAATCACAAGCCCAAAGTCAACAAAAAGTCAAATCGGAGCCCACACTTCAGAACTCAATAAGACGTATAAAATCCGATAATCCATTCGAATACGAGTCCAACATTACTAATTTCACTCAAATTCAACTTCGAATAAATCTCAAATATTCACTTTAAATATTTTTAGACAAAACCCCCAATTTCTCTTTAAAATTCATAATCCAAATGTCAAAATCAACGATAGATTCATGAATTATAATGAGAATCGAGTCAAAAGGTTACTTACCCTAATCCATGTCGTTAAATTATCCAAATTCAAAATCCCCAACTCAAAATATGACAAAATACTCAAACCCTTGAGTTTATATTGTTCTGCTCACACCTTTTCGCTTCTGCGACATAACGTTATGCGTCTACCAAAAAAACTAGAAAGTCTACCCCTTGCACATGCGGAGAAACATCCGCTTCTGCAACATCGCAGGTGCGACACAAAATGTGCATCTGCGCCCTATCCAGCTTATGGGCACATAAGCCCGCATATGCACCCTCGTAAATGTGCTGAATCCTACGCCTCTACGGACACTTGCTCCAAATTCCACTTTCTGCTTCTGCATTATTCCTGCCGATCTGCGGCTCCATACCCACGCCAAAGTTCCCACAGGTGCGGTCACACAGGAACTCAGCCAACATCAGTAATAGGCAACATAGTCCGAGTCAATTTGAAACACCCCCGTACTTGGGACCCCGTCTGAATATACCCACAAGTCCCAAAATAAAATGTGGATCTACTCGAGACCTTAAGTTATCCATAACAATATCAAAACCATGAATCGTACATCAAATCAAACTTAATGAACTTTTGAACTTCAACTTCCAAAACTTGTGCCGAACCATATCAAATTAACTCAACGAGTTTAAATTTTGCACACATGCACAAAATGACGTAGCGAAGCTATTCAAATTTTCAAAATCACAATCCGAACCCGATATTATCATAGTCAACTCCCGGTCAAACTTATAAATATTTCAATCCAAATTGCCAACGTTCGCCAAATAGTTTTGAAACATTCTAGAAACATCCAAATGAAAGTTCGGCATACACCAACGTCCAAAATCATCATCCGTACCAAACGGAACCATCAAAACTCTTATTCAGACTCCAATACACAAACGTCAAATTCGGTCAACTCTTTCAACTTAAAGCTTCTAACATGAGATTCATTCTTCCAAATCAAATATCGAATTACATGAAAATCAAAATCGACGATTCACACAAGTCATAATACATCAAATGAATCTAAAAAAGACTTCAAACAGCTGTACATAATGTAAATGCTCAATACGACATGTTGGGTCGTTACATGTTTTTATTCAGTCAATGGCATGGATAGAAAGTATAATCTTTCACTTCCCGGTCACATCACAGTGAGTAACTGAAAATTGAGCGGACTATCTATAAACGGTAGAAACTGGTCTCAAAAGTTGCTTGAGTTAGGAAGCGACATATATCAAGGACGGACAGTCAATGGTGACTCAACCATGGTGATACCATATACAAATTTGTAGCCGGATAAGAAGAAACAAATATGACCATTATAGAAACTTTACAGAAGAACCCAAGATTCCTCCCACCTTTATTAGGTTTTATTATTCGTTATCACCTTTAGTTACATATTATTACAACATTCATATTGTTAATTAAGGGAGCATGATTTGTGGATCACACACTCCATAGTTTGGTGTAAATAGAGGCTGTCATTTTACTGTAAGGGAGGATTAATCATATAGCAAAATATCATACTTATTTTGTTCTGCATTCTATGGTTCTGATTTGAAGTGATCTCAGAAGCTGGTACTCTTCTCTCATTCCGACAAAGTTTAGACGATTGGTATTAACATTTTCCATTTGTTCTTAGTTCCCATGGGATCATTCTGAAGCCTAGTGTACCGACCCGCCAAATTCTACATTAATTTGGCCGCCCGACACACTACTTTGGCCACCCGACATGGCCAAATCCGAATCTGGTATTGCTGGAGTCAGCAGCTCACCTACCCAGTTAGGTGAGAAAGTGCCAGCTTCTCATATCATGCTTGCCAGCTTTACAGCATGATCAACAGTATTTGCCACTTTGTAGCAGCCTATCATGCTTGCCAGCTTTGCAGCATGATCAACAGTATTTGCCACTTTGTAGCAGCTGTAGTTGTGTATATATATACATGTACAAGCCTTAATAGAAGGCATCTCATACACTTTGTATCTTCCTTTCTATTTATTAAGTAAATCAGAAAATTTGCCTTGGCCTCCCAACTCTTGTTAGCCACTTACTGCTTTCATTTCCAGCACTTGTGTGTTTCTGTTTGTCATAGCTTCCAGCACGTTTTTGTGCTAAGTATTGTGTTAGGACTGAGGCTAAAAGCGAGTTAAGGCTGTTTAGCTGTCCGCACGGGTCTTGTCAAACTTAGCCCCGTGACACTAGGCTTGTTCTTTATTCAATTATCTTTATTTTACTTTTTTTTATCCTTAGTTATCTTATTAATTAGATTAATTTAATCCATGGATCTATAAATCACGTTTACATATTCAACTGTACATTTTTTTTAGGGTAAACATTTCTCTTGTGTTAAATGTAATTTACATTTGGACAAAAGAGAAACTCTTGACGAGACAAGTACCAAAGTTTCATGTCAAATCTTTAATCAAAATTTGAATGAAGAAGGCGAAGAAATTAGTAAAAGTATTTGGAGTCTTTGTCCAATAGGCAAATTACTGGTTTACCTAAATCCACTACGCATAATGCGTAAAGGACTGTCCAACACTTTCCCATGATTTAGAGAGAACACACACACTCTTCAAGGTGTAAAAGTCATGGCTGTAGTTATATTTTGCAAGGTAGAAATAACGTCCAATCAAAATAATGGGTCCTTAAATGAAACATTTTTCAGCATCTTAGGTTAATATTGTTTGACAAAAAGGAAGATAAAAAAATTAAAAAGGTTAAGGAAAGAAGTAAAATTTTGCAAAACAAAGTTAACTACGTTGGCTAATATTGCGCCATTTCTTAAAACCTTTGGTTATTTACATTTCCTAAAGTTTAAAGAAATTTGATAACAACATAGCATAACAATTTCATCAAACAACTAGAACATACATTACGTAATTTATGTTCTCTCTTATTAAAGTTATACTTACACAAGTTATAAATTGTTGGACGTGAAATTAAAAAAATAAAAGGTCAAAACATTTTATTTTAAATTAAAACAAACGAATGAGGTGATTGGACATGAAGTTGGCAGCAAATGCGCACTATAAAGAATGGTGTGTACATTCTGAATCTGTAAAATTTTCAAAAAGTGGCTTAAGACTCAAGTCTCACACTTTCTGATCCCCAAAACGTCAAATTCCATATCTAAGTATATAAAAAGCGACATCCAACCACATCTATCATCTTACTCAATTTCTGCCAAAAAAGTTCGAACATTATAATGTAAAAGCCACCTGCTCCACTGTTCCGTGTTGACTTATAGAGATGACAAAAACAATGGAAATAAACTTACAACAAAAAAAGAAAAAAAGAATTATCATTGTCTTTTTTATACAAAATATCTGTTTGGCTCAAAAAATACTAATTACTTTATAAGTGAAAATAATCAAAATAAATCAAAGGTAAATTGTAATCGAAAATAATGAGACTAATAATATGTATTATGCTTGTTATTGCTTCAACAACTTGGATATTCAAGAGAGAGAAAAAAGCTTG